>WAAE01005362.1:1984-52462 GCA_013400495.1 Nicator chloris | reverse complement strand
TTTTTTTTTTTTTGCTAGGTATTCTACTGTTTCAAGATGCTTCACTTACTGTTGTGCACTAGCAGGAGTCTCTTTCAGGGAAGACAGCACCTCAAACGCAGCCCGGATTCCCAGTCGCCTCCTGAAGAGGGAGGACTGAACTGATTTCTGAGCAGTAAAAACACCACAGAGGAAACAATTTACTCACACTTCAGGCACTACTGTATCCTATGGCCAGATAATATACTGATCCTCGGGCACACATCCCAGATTTGTGATTAGAGATCAGGAGACTGCCCTAGGCCTCACTCCCTCCAAGAACTCTGTGTACAAGGAGGAAGGAAGCAAGTAAGCAAACAAGTCCCTGGAATTCAAGTAAACATCCAGGTTGTGGTTTATTTTCAGATCTGCAGTGCATAGGCATATGCCTCTTCCAGAGACACTGGCAACAGCAAAGCTCAAGAATTCACAGAAATTCACACTGGTGTGCAGAGAGAAGAGTTGGAGAGCTTGTCCTACTCCAGCTTCTTACCTAAAAGCACAAATCCAGAGCTATGGTTTTTCATGCTTTTTTATTACAGTAATCACTTTCAAACTCAGTTACTCTATTAGTAGTCAGATTATGTCATGCTGTGACTTAAGAAAGGAGAAAATGGAGAAAGGGATCAAACAGAGGAGGAAGAAAGGATTACCAAAAATCCTTTCTGCACCTATTCTGTTTACACACTGCTCTGCCAAAAGATGGTGGGGACCATTCCGAGTAATATTGCCTTGGGCTCATTATCCAACAAACTTCACCTGCTCTCTGGAACTCTACTAGAAAAGCTACTGGGCCAGTCTGGGTAAGGCCTGATCTAATGGGAGGTGTCCCTGCCCATGGCAGAGGGGTTGGGACTGATGATCTCTAAAGTCCCTTCCAACCCCTTAATACTCTATGATCTGCAGCAACAGCTATTTAAACAGCACAGCAGATTTCCTTCACACAAACCAAACTGAAGTTACTCAGCCACTTGTCCTTGTTCAGTCATACAACAGTTTTTTTTTTCTCCCTATAACAGTCAAAATTGCAGATCCACAGCATTCTTGGAAATATGCAAGCAGGTCATTTTGTCACGAGAGGGGACCAAGCTGTAACAGCACATAAAGGGAAAAGTATCTGCATCAAAGAACATTTAGTACCTTAAAGCTGCATCTGCAAATAGAGTGGGAGGGCTCCTTTAATACACAGATGAAATTTAATTTTTCAAAGGTTTAAGGTTATGGCAGAACACAGAAATTAGGAATGTTTTACTCACCAGAAGGTACCCTCGAAACTGGTTGTATATTATTGCTGTAAGTAAATTCATCAAAAACAAGTTGCCTATAGGAGAAAGAGAGACAGTAAAATTTACTGGAAAACAGCAGTTTCTCAAAGAAGCTTCAATGTATGCAGAGGCAAAACTTAAAGAGGGTTAGTTTTCTTGTGTCTGATTTCCAAAATGTTTTTAATGATTGAATATTCCGCAATGTATGCATTCCCCTGTGACACGTTACCAAAAAACTCCAAACCGTAAATACCTTCCATGAAAATTATCTCAGACACTATGCAATAACTGGAAGAACCACAAAAACTGAGAAATTCATGCTTAAACTTTCCTAGGAAAAAAAAACCACACTGTAGATGGTATGCACAAGTGTCAAAGCTGAAGTGCATTTACCTTGCTGAAGACAAGAGGTAACTTACCTAATACAGTGAAGAGGATGAAGAAGATTGAATATGCTCGATTCTTAGAATATGCAGGTATCATCACTGTATCAAATTTAAGACAAATAGGAAATAATATTTTAATGCTTGTGATGCACAGTAAAGACTTCTATGAACTCCTGGTAATTGGTAAAAGCTCTCATACAAGCTCTGGACTTTAGAGTGGCATATATAATTACACCACAGAAAGGCAAGAATCAAGTTACTAAAGGCATGAAAAACTTTTACACAACCTTCCTCTGGCTGTACTAAGAACCATCAGCGGAAAG
Source organism: Nicator chloris (assembly GCA_013400495.1). NCBI lineage: Eukaryota > Metazoa > Chordata > Aves > Passeriformes > Pycnonotidae > Nicator > Nicator chloris. The sequence continues at coordinate 50,470 of WAAE01005362.1, read as the reverse complement.
AATTGTTACAGTAGTCTGAACAGAGCAATCTTACTCTGTTGTTCTTCAAAAGGAGAGACAAGAGTTATTCCTGAAAGACTGCTCACCATCAGGATTATTTGCAGTAGTCAGCAGCACCAGCAGTGACGTCAGGGAATCCGGCAAATTCCGGAAATACACCACCCACTCCTTATCCTGCTGGTTATCCTAGGCAAAGATGTGCTCATTGTTAAGAGAAATACCAAGGAATCACTGTCTTACCAAGGAAGGGGTAAAAGACTTTAATTTTTTTTTTTTTTTTAATTAACATCACTCAACAACCAATTTCTTACACGCATAATCAAATCTACATCGTGGAAAAAGCAAAAGCCAAACATAAAAACTAAGAGAATGCCTATGAATACAGAGCAATCACATCACTTATTAACAGCAATTAAAAAACACAAGGAAGAACAGCAAGCTCCACACAGAAGTTTTGTCTAGTTAGCACCTCAGACCCAGGAAGAACAATCATGTCACAAACTGACAGTATAGGACTCAGAACCTTCAGCAAAAACACACTTGGATGCTGATCTTGGATCTTCCACATACTTTTTTTCCCGACACTCAAGAAGAGACAGATAAAAAAAGATGCAGAGTGCAAACAACACAAACATAAGTCATGCAGCACAGGACAAACAGCTCTTGAATCTGCTGCAAAGACTGGAATATGAAACCCTAGAGGACATACACAAGACAATGCAAAAATGCAGAGTCATGAATGTCATTAATAAATCTACTTTGGGAACTTGCCTGCAGTATTTTGCCGTGTTAGATAAAATTAGTTTGCAAGAATGTCAGAGCAGCACACCAAAATAGGAAAGTTCACTCTCTAATTTGTTATTTTTTACCTCAATGTACACAAAAGTTCTTAGTTTACATATACAAGTTATAAACATACATCTGCCAGGGAAGTTTATAGCTGAAATCAGATGTGACAAACAGAGATAATACAAAGCTCCAGAAGGCAACTAACAGTGGGAAAACAGACCTCTGCTTCTAATTCCAAAGCTTCTGTAACAAGGGAATTCAGGGAATTTGCTGATCATAAGGAAGACTAGAAGCTGGCTCAAGTGGAAGTAGAAATGAAGGTGCAAAACTGAGATTAAGGACAGGACCAAAATTACTGGGAGAAGTATTTAAGAAATTTTTGCGCTCACAGTAACATATTTATGGAAGGCCTTAAAAAGTAAGAATGAAAAAAAAAACCCAAATAATCTGGGTGTGATAAATAAGGATACGGGAAGTCTAGAAGAGAAGGAACATACCAAGATTACTGGAACACAGAAGTTATTTTAACCACAAAATTTCAATTTTGGAAGAGAAAAACAAGAGGAAAACCCAAAGGGATCAGAAACCAAAACTAGTACAGGCAAAAACCTACCAGGGCATGGCCAGGGATACCAGTATTGAAAGGTGAGAAAACACAGAAGAAACTAAAGTTAGCAAAAAACTAGATAGCAAAGAGAAAAAAAGAAACGAGTGACAATATAAATGAAAAAGTGACAAGAGCTTTGGAGACAGAACAGCACAGAAGGTTTCAACAAAAGCACAGAAAGCAACTTAAGGGATCAAACTGGGTAGATGTGTAAGGAAGTATCCTGCATACATGAATACCATGCACACATTAGAGCTCTCAAAATGGACTTCAAACTCATCTCAGCAAATCTGCCAACATGACCTTTTATAGAGAACACGAGTTTCACTAGTTTGACTGTAAAACTAGACAAGAAGCAGCTGTGCAAGTACAGAAAAAAGATCTATCAAAGCAGCAACAGAATTGATTACCTTTGTTCGAGCAAAGAGCAGCATGGCAAACATGGTGAAGAGAGACAGATGAACAGCCAGTAATAGAAGAACACTGTAGGAAAAAACATACATCAAAGTATTAAGAGTAACTTTATCTTATTCTTAATATCCTCTGCTAAAAACGCAGAATGATGCCATATAAAAAAAACCAGGGGTGTTTTTAAGAAGTTAAATGGATATAACAGGAAGAGATGTGAGTTTGGATACAAAATAAATATCTCGCTTTAGTGCCTCAGTTCTTCCCTTACAAAAGGGCTTAGAAAAGCAGAATCAAAACTTCCCACTCAACCAGCATTTTAAAAAACCTATGTCACATACACAGTCATGTCAAAGTCTAGAGATCCTGTACAGGCTAAAGAGAATCAAAAAGTTACCCCAACCTTCATCCTCTGTGACCTGATCTCCCTGAGCACTTAGCTATCTGATCCTGAAGGAAGCTGCGCAGATGCACCACACCAGAACACAACAGGTAACAACCTGCCTGCTAACAACCATCCTGTGAAAGGATCCTTCCTGTGCTATAACCCACCTCGCCATTTCAGGCAATGTGCTGTTGATACTCTTTAATGTTTTCTTCATCATAGAAGAATTCTGGAGGAGAAAGAATGGGCGAAGGATTCTTCTTATTCTCACACTCTGCAAAAAAACAACAGATCAGACACTGAGTTCCTGCAAGACTAGCAGCACAAATACTTTGAATGCAAGTTTGTCAAAAAGCACTTGACACACACATCAACAAAGCCAACAGTGGAACAGAAAAAGAAGTGAGCTCTGCTTTTCTGAGCTTGCAAAACACCGAAAAAGATTCCATACCTCATTAAAATGAGGAGAGATTGCTTTAAAAACACACTGACATTCCAATAGTCTCATCAGGCCACTAATTATAAACACCTAACTTTATTGATACATGGACATAATCTGGTAAGGATGGCATTTTTGTATTTTCTGCCAATGTCTGTCTCAAGAAAGGGAATAATAGAGAGCTACTTTCAATAAAAACAAATGCATATTCTAAAACTAAGTGCTTCATTTCAATTTTCAGACTGTTTGCTTTATAACTAAAGGGCCTGCTTATTACTTAGCAATTTCTGTCTCTGACAAGACTTAAGCTGTAATTGCTTTTTTCCCCCACAACACTACAGCAAATAGTCTTTTTGATTCTCGCAGTCAAGACATTTGCAAGCCTTCAAATTACTCCTGTCACTTATTTGGTACTTCAACTGTTTCAGCATCCTGCATTTTAGCATCAGACTTCCATGGGCCACACCTAGCAGAAAAAAAGTCATAAAAATCACTATTTCTATTCTCTTGTTCATCTATCCCAGCAGTTCAACTGCTCCTTCTGCCACTGCTTTGTGTTGGGAGGCTCCTGTTCAAATTACCTGTCCACTACCACACCTCAAGATTTTACATTTTAAGATCATGTCTCTCTCATTCACTTCCCAGCATTTTTACCACATCAGTATTTTCTTAACAAGGATTGCACGTGCACAACAATTTATTTAATGTAAACCTGTGGCAGACAAAACCAATCCGGAGAGTGCAGTATTACATCATGGAGGGCATTTCTAGAACCATTTCCAAACCTGATGCTCCTCTCAGGATGTTGCAGCCCTCTTGTTAGAGGGTAGAAATGAGCCAAGACACAGATTTCGTGTTTATCACAGCACGAAAAGGGTCCTGGTTTATTCCTCTTTACAGCTCAGCCATCCTGACTCCAACTATTCACCGACCCTGACTGCAGCAAGCTCCTACTGCAGGCTTCCCTTGCAGCCCCTGACTGCTGGGTATTTCCTGCTAAACAATGACTGCAGGTATTGGTTTGCAGGCTCTGAGTGCAGCTTTTACCCAGCTAGACTGTGACTGCAGACCCAGACCGACCTCACAGCAGGGATTCTCTCTCCCCAGGATCCTTCTTCAAGCCCCTGACTGCTGGGTATTTCCTGCTAAACAATGACTGCAGGTATTGGTTTGCAGGCTCTGAGTGCAGCTTTTACCCAGCTAGACTGTGACTGCAGGTTCCAACAACAGGCTCTGACTGCAGACCCAGACCGACCTCACAGCAGGGATTCTCTCTCCCCAGGATCCTTCTTCATGATTTCCTTTTACCAGCTCACCCACTCCCTTTTATCACACTTATCTTTACTGGATATAGCTGCAACTCATCAGGGGGGAGGCTGTTTGGGGTAACTAACACAGCTGTTACTTATCAGGGATGAAGTCACCTGGATTCCCTTCTCCTACATTACGACACAACTGTTTTGAACACAGCACAGCTTCAGGTTAGAAAGCAGCTGTTAAACTACATAATTACCATTTTCTTATACTTCACTACAGAGGCTTTACCCCTCAGTCAAGTTAAGCACATAATTCTCCAACTGCACGACAAAACTGGTACCAGGCAACGTCTTTTCCCTGCACTCTTCGACTGCTGACACACTAAAGCAATGAGTGCTATTTAATTTTACCAACAAACACAAAATTTACATTAAGAATCAAACAGAATTCTTTTCTAAGGTACATTATACCCAGCTTTTTTTGTGTTTCAGTGCATTACCCAGCTACCAAAGACCAAAGTAAAGATGTTCTTACCTCTTTGCAAAAAAAACTCAGTGACACAATCCAATCAGCAAGGGAAACAAATAACGTCAGTATATAAGCCATTAGCCATTTATTTTTCCAAAATTCTTTCCATCCAATTAAGTAACTCTGGACAAGGGGAAAAAAAAGAGCAACCATAACTTACTTTAACAATAAAATCCAATACCCTAATAAGTCAGCACTGATCTTTTTCCAAGTATTTGCAATTTTACAGGAGTGCTCTTAAAAAGCTCTCCTTAAAATCCAAACAAAAATACATTGTTGAGAGATTTTTTCCTACAAGAACTAAAAAAAGGTCAGTAAAAGTGAGAGGTGAACATAGGCCATGCGAGAAAAATCCTTTGAATGCAAGAAAATTCTCCACTTAATAGACATAAAAAGGGATTTTCCAGAAATAAGTATCCCAAGAAAGGTCAGTTTGACAACTTTTATTTCGTGTAAATGAACTGACATATTTTATATATACCCTGATTTTATAGCCTAATAGAAGCAGCTAAGTCAAAACACTTGCGCTCTTAGGAAAAAATTATTTCACTTTATTTCACACAATTAGGAAAATTAGGTTTAAAAAAGGGAATAAATGTCTTAATTTAGTAAATATACACTTGCTAACTTCTCTTGAAATGAGGCTCTAATAAAGCAAGGCAACTTCATCCTGCAAACGCAAGATTTGAAAAACAGTTCTACCACACACCTACGGTTTCATTCAACACCAGATGAAGGAAATGCTCACCTTCACAGATACATCAACCACGAACACAAGGAAGCAGAGCAGCTCTATGCTCTCCGTGAGGCCACAGGGAGGATTCCAGGCGGGAAGGCGGTACCGCACGTCTGACGTGACGGTGAGCGAGGAAGGCTCTTCAATGAAAGCCAAAGCCAAGATTACAGTAATGGTTAAGCTCAAAATCCTGTTTGGACAGAGATTAAATTGAAACTAAAACCAAATAAACATAAATAAAAAGAACCAAAAAAAACCCACCCCAAAACAAACCCCCAAAACCAGCCAGAAAATGAGTCAAAATAATAACAAAATACTTACAGTAAAGCAATTTTCTTTGAAGCAAACCAAGCTTTATGATATCATATTTCACTCAAATGGGTTAGACCACAAGGCAGCACTTGACTAGCATGTTGTTGCCTGCACTGGAGATGTAACTGCTGACCACCAAATAACCTGAGGTGGTGTCCTTTTGAAACTAACAGCAGCAAACAATCTTGCTGGTATCCAACATGTTTAGAAATAACCACTTTGAAAACTCTTAAGGCACAGTGCTGTAAATCATGCTAATTAGTCCACTCATGCAACAGTCCTGTGGCTGTTCCAAAGAGCCATCTACGTCACCACACTTCCATAAAATTTGCTACTTTCCACTTCTGTCATGTTCACATGTGGTCATCCCCTTGCTTCCCACAGTAAGTTCTTATAAAGATAAAAACAGAATTATCTAATTACCTAACAAGCAAAAAAGATGAAGAGTAGTTTTTCAGAAAGACTAACTCCTACACAAAAAAGCAAAGAGAATAACCAAGTTCTTACCACTGGCAAGTCCTGGAATAGTACCATCGATAAAGCCACAGGGATTTGGAGTCCACACGGTGATTTATAGATCGATACTGAAGGCAGGAAGCAAAAAGGCTAATTCAAACATTACATTTAGTCTGTCTCAAAGACAAAGATCAAGTGGCCAAAGCAAACCAAATTAGTACATGTTATTCATTATTAAAGTATCAGGTCACCCATGACCACAGATGTACTCTACATGTGTGAAAAAGGAAAGATTTTAAAGAAGTTCTGCTATCAAAAGACCATACAGCTGCTCATTAATTAATAAATAATTAATTAATTAAACTGTGTGCCAGTCATCTGAAGCAAGCACTGCCATAATTTCAAATAATAGCATTTGTAACAATTCGGTAACTATTCTGTGTACTTGTCAAAATGGTCCACCCACTTAATTCCCCTCTCCAACATTCGTTCCACTCATGGATCTTCTTTTGCCTTTCTCTTCCACCAGGCCGTAAGATGCAAAGAAATTAATTCTGAATAGAAGAGACCTCAACCTATGCCTTTGAAAAAAACATGCTTTCAGGTCAAGAAGTGCGTGTGACTCCTCAGGAATCTCCGAAATCCATCCCTCCTCTGTGACAGCTCCTGGGCTTCTCTTACGGTGGCCCTGCTGAGTGGATGCTTCCAAGAAAGGTGGCCACATTTTAAATACATCTGACCTCCAGAAATCTCCCAACCAAAAGCCATCTAGATGCAGCAAGAAAGCTCAAGAACTCCCCTGCAGCATTCCCACTGCCTGGGAGACAACAGGCTCTAGGAACCTGCAGTAATGGCCAGTAAAGAGAGGCAAAGAGGGAATCAAGACTTCCAAAGGCACTAAGTTCAGCTGAAGCTGAAGAGTTTCAGCTTCAGACTTGAAGCCAGCCTTAAACTCTTAAAACTTTTACCAGCTCTTAAGATGTGCAAATAGTCGGATTGATAGGCAAATTACAGGGTTCGCTCAAATAGTTACTCTTAGCAGTAGGTTTGTCACTATCAAAACACCCACAATCAAACCAACCCAAACAAATAAACAAACAAAAAACCACCATGAAAATCACTCCACAAACCAGCATGTCTTCTGAAACCCTTAAAGACATTACTTCATTGTGGGGAAAAATATATTTCTCCTCGGCAGAAGTTCACCGAGACTTGCATACCACAGGAATTTGGAACTCTGATTTTGCTTTGTGAATCGAGATGATGGTTTACAAACATTGCCAGAACACAGAAAAACTTAAAAACTGGCAGAGTGAGTGACAAACATCCAGCATGGGAAGCATAACAGCTAACAAAAAACATTTTACTTACTTGTATTGCATCTTCAATAAATACTATGGCTTGGTTTATATAAAGGTCATTATCAGCTCCAGTACCTATGAAGGCTGAAAGAAGTAAGAATCATTTGCTGTATTTTGGATAAACAAGCTTAAGATAAAACAGCTTATCAGTTAACAGAAGGTGCACAATCATGGTTCTCATGACAAAGGGCACTGTAGACACACAAAAAAAGAGAGTTCCTGCCACACTTGCTCTGTCAGCAGCGCTGTGCTTTACGTTAAATAAGTAATAATAATATCAAACACATTATGCATATTTCTGTGTTTTGTTAAAAGGTTCTCTTTTAGGTTTAAGTAGCCAGATTACACTGGTAGTTAAGTATCACAAAACTACACAGAGACAAGTCCTAACAGGCAAAATAATAGGGATTCAAATTGTTCTTTGACAGAGTGTACAGTCAAGTGAAGTCAGGAAAATCAGGCACTACCATCACAGCAATTTTTATTTTTGTCTAATAAAGATACTGCGGTTTAGACTGATCTTGTGCCTCCAAAACCAAGAGGAATCTCCAGTCCTATTAGAACTAAGTTGTGTTTTAAATTTGTTCTGAGAGTTACTATTACCATACCAAACAGATCAGAGCTCAAGACACAGCAAGGGGTGAAAGGACACAAATTGAAATAAAATACCACTAAATTAGTTACTATGCCACTTTTCAAAATCATTATTAAGAAGACTATGTGAAAAAAGACATATAAAAAAGTAAAGGGCAGCCCCTCGTGTTTACTTGAAGTAAGACCTTCCAGGAACTAACCTGGCACTTAAGCCAAAAAGAGAAATAAATGCAGTTAAGGTCAAAATAAGGAAGGAAAAAAAAAAGCCCAGAGAGATATAAAAAGAGACAAAAAAATGAGGGTGACTCAAAATATGAAAAACATATGCTAGTGTAACTTTCCCACAGAGGGGAAGAGTCCCAAGGAGCACTTCATACCACCTCCACCAAGGAGACAGCAATCACAAGCCGGGATACAACAGGAAGCAGTCCATCCCAGCAGTCGCACAATGCCCTCCTCCAGACTCCAAGCAATGCCAGGAACACCACTGATCAGAGTTACTGACAATTTTATGTTCCACATGATTCAGTAGCATCAATTTCCTCCAAAGACTACAAGTGGTTTTTAAATGTCACCCTTTATCTGAGCATCAGCAACAAGAGTTTTGTACTGATCCTGATATGAACTGTGGCGCAAGAAAGATCTGAGCATAAACAGGAGACAAGCCAGGCTCACGCAGTAAAGACATTATTTTTTTCATGACATCTCACACTAGTGAGATAAAAATAAAAGTTGCTTAAAGGAACCATTGCAAAAGGATTGCAAGGACAGCAAAAGCTTTAGGTACTTGACGCACAAGCAAGCCACTAGTGTTGAATCCAAGGGTTTTGAAATGGCAGAATCTAAGTGACTGTTCCTAGTATAAAAATGAAACAGGGAAATTAGCCAAAAACGTTTACTTTAGCAAATTCTCCATGCATTCTACCACGGACATCCAACTTATTCTCCAACTCTTAGTCACGGCAAGTGACACTTAGTCACAAGTGATGATTAAAGCACTGCTCGGTTTGGGCACACAGGAGCCATCCGAGACCCCGCTGCACTTCTGGCACTGCACAAAAGAGCAACAAAAAGTGAAGGTTCCCTTAGGTGACGCGATACCCTGAAAAGAGAGAACCTGAGGCGTCCAAAGGATTCCAACCTGGAGAAATTGAAATGTCAGACCTACGACAGTCACCGGGTTCGAGAAAAACTTGTCAGCGCTTTAGAGGAAAACCCTAAAATTACATAAAGAACTGAAGAAGCTTGGGGCTGCAGCAGCAGAGCAAGGCTCGCACCTGAGCCCAGCGCTAGCGGCTCCCTCAGAGCCGTCCCCGCCGGAGCTGCCGGGAGCAGCCCGGGCAGGGAGGGTGGCCAAGGCAGCCGAGCCCCTCGGCAACCCGGGGGCTTCCTGCGCCTCCCGCTCCTGGGAGCGCCCCAGCTCTGCGGGAAAGGCGAGAGCTCCGCCCGTTCCAGCGCCCCGGGCACCGCCCGCCCCGGGCACTCACCGTCCTCGGCGGCCGAGCGGGCACCGCCGCGCTCCCGCCACAGTCCCCGGCCCGCCCGCCAGCGCCGCGGGGGCAGCAGCGGCTCCGCCTCAGCGCCGGCCTCCATCGGTACCGCTGACCGCGCTCCCGCCGCGCCGCCGCTGGGCTGCGATGGGGCAGGACGGGGCGGGAGGGGAGCGAACAGGGGGCGGGACGGCAGCAGCGCTCGGCCCGGCCCAGGCGGCTCCGCCCGCCGCATGTGACCGGCTGCGGGGGAGGGCGGGAGCCGCGGCCCCGCCGGGCTCCTCCCGCCGCTGCCGCCGGAGCCGGCTGTCGCCCCAGGGCGCCATTTCCCGCCCGCCGCTGGCGAACTGCGGTACTGGTGAGAGACGTGGTGGTGGTGTGGGGCAGGAAAGTGTCGCGTTTTCACTTCAGCTTCAGAGGGGAGATCCCACACGTCATTTATGGATTTTAAAAAACATATCCCTGATGGGGAGTTGCATCTTTTTTGCCTCACGCCACCTGCAGGCTCCTGGCTGGGTGCCTCAGAGTAGCTGCGGAGCCGCTTCCCGCATATCTCACAGTCCTAAATAACCATTTACAGCCCAGTCGCAGAAAGCACTTAATTTATATTGAATCACCTGGGCATTCCATAAGCAACTGTCAACTTCACTCATGTTGCTTTTGCTGTTAAAAGATGCTTCACTTGTTCTCCTTGCCCGCTTTTCTCACGGTCCCCTTCACACGCCTGTCCACTGGTCACTTTCATAAAGCTGCAATTTCAAAAGAGGCGTCAGGACAATTTGACAACGCTTTTCTGCCACATACCGGGATCTTTGGCAGCATAAGGATAAACGCAAGAGTGTATCAATCCCTCAGTGTAGTATTCCAACCTGCTAAGTAAAAGCACACCCATCCTTTGCTCTTTAAGTTGTTTATCAAACTGAGTGCTCTTTACCTGACTATTTAACACATTTACGAGTCAAGACTGTGATAAGGTGACTCTTAATTGTAAGAACTAGTTGAATTGCAAATAAAATCATGGTCCAGGGAGCAATGTTCACTGTGGGCAATGGTGTTGCCATAGGCCAGCTCTCTTTCAGGGAGCTGGTAGTATGTAGGGATAACAAGAGGCTCATAATCATGTGTCACAAATTTAGCCAAATGACAAAAAAATTCATTGGTCTCTATGCCACCTTTCTTTAACTCTGAAAAGGAAAATGTATAACTTTATATGTGTTTGATAAATACCAGTGGGGTAGCTTTTGCTTTCATCTGCACCACTGTTTAGTCAAAAATTAGTATAACACTGACTTCTAAATAAGTCAGGGCAAGATCCAGCTGAAGATAAAAAAGAAAACTCCTTGATGTTATCTTTACCATAATGGTTGTGCAGTGGCTTGACCGGGGCTGCTCCATCCGTCCCCTCCTCAGCTGGACATGGAAAGAAAATATTAATTAAGGGCAGGGAGAAGTCACTCACTGAATACCATCACAGGCAAAATGGAATTGGCACAGCAAAATTATTTGAATTTAGTACAATCATAACACAACAGGATAATAAGAAATAAAGCAAATGCTAAAAACAACCCAGCCCTCCCTCCTTCCTGGGTTTAAATTTACTCCTGATTCTCTACCCCTCCCTCTCAGTTGCAGTGAGACAGGGCACGGGATTATGGACAGTTCTTGTTGTTTCTGCCACTGCTTCCTCCACAGGGCAATGGGTCCTTCCCTTCCACAGAGAACAGTACTCCACAAACTTTTGCAACACGAGTCCTTCCCACGGGCTATAGTTCTTCAGGAAGAGCCTGTTCCACTGTGGGTCCCTCACAGGGTCACAAGTCCTACCAGGACACCTGCTCTAGCATGGGCTCCACTCTCCACAGGTCCCTGCCAGGACCCTGCTCCAGCATGGGCTTCCCACAGGTTCGCAGCCTCCTTTGGGCATTCCCCTGCTCTGGTGTGGGCCCCTCCACGGGCTGCAGGTGGATCTGTGCATCCCGGTGCCCTCCATGTGCTGCAGGGACACAGCTGCCTCACCAGGGGCTGCTGCAGGGGGATCTCAGCTCCGGCGCCTGGAGCACCTCCTGCCCTCCTTCTGCCCTGACCTGGGTGTCTGCAGGGCTGNTCAGTGATGCGATAGAGGGAAAGGAAAAGAGAATAAAAGGATAGGAAAGAAGGAGAGAAAGAGGGTTTTGGGATATAGCTACCAACGAAGAAGGATGAAGTCCTCGAGACAGATGATGCCCGTAGACACGTCTTCTTCCATCGGGGTGATCACAAAATAGGTTAAATCAAGGAGTCTCTTTTATAGTCCTTCCAGAAGCAACAGGCAGCTGGCCAGAAGGTGGGGTATTGTGATGGCAATCAGGTNGGGCTGCAGGTGGATCTGTGCATCCCGGTGCCCTCCATGTGCTGCAGGGACACAGCTGCCTCACCAGGGGCTGCTGCAGGGGGATCTCAGCTCCGGCGCCTGGAGCACCTCCTGCCCTCCTTCTGCCCTGACCTGGGTGTCTGCAGGGCTGTTCCCCTCACATATTCTCACCCTGCTCTTCTCTGGCTGCTCTTACTCCTGCATAATACCTCTTTTCCTCCTTCTTGAATCTTTTATCAGATGCATTACTCCCAGCACTGGTTGGCTTGGCCTCGGCCAGCGCTGGGTCCGTCCTGGAGCCAGCTGGGATTTGCTCTGCTGGACACAGAGGAAACTTCCAGGAGCTTCTCAAAGAAGCCACCTCTGTAGCCCTCCCCGACTAAAACCTGGCCACACAAACCCAATACAAGTTTGTCTCCACTAAAAAGTGAACATCATCAGCTACACGGTAGAATTATTTCCCATTCTCAGTAGGCAACAATGCATTGATAACATTGGAGTTAAGTGTTGACAATAGCCAAACTAGAGGCATCAGATGGAACAGACACAGTAAAAATTTCTGGATAGTAAAAGGAAAATAGGAGAGACCTGTTACAATCTGTAGTCAGCATTAGCAGGCAAGAGATAAAATGCAATTTGTACACGTGCTGTAAATGCCATTGCTAAGAAAGACAAGTGTCTGAAATAGGGTAACAACACTAACTGTAACAACACAGGAGACGTGTGTAAATATTGTATTTTTGTGGTATTATTTTTTATTTGAATGAAAGCAAATGTCTCCTCTTTCCTCTTCTGTGATTGTCCAGAAAGAGAAACCAGTAACTTCCGGAGGAAACAAAGAAATAAGAAGTCTGCAAAAATACACTAAGTTCTTGAAGTTCTGTTCAGAATTCATCCACTCCTGGCTGGAATGGGAAGTGGAAGTGCCCAACTAAATGTGAAGGAAGGCAAATCACAGCTGGAGTTTTCCATTCTTCCTACCAGCAGCACCCATTAAGGTAAGTTAGTTATGTATTTAAATTAATACCATATAACAAACACACAATCAACAATGTACCATCTTTAACTCCAAGTGAATCAACTCCCGAGTTGTCGAAAACAAATGTGGAGATGGTGCCCTTTTAAGCAGATGTTTTTCACTAGCACAATGCAAGGCTCTTTTAACAGAACTCTCACTGGGCCTAGGCCCTCCTGTTGTTGCAGTTAAGAATGTTGTTTGCTCAGAACTGCGGAAATGCATTTTTAGTTTTCCCTATTAGAACTGCACCTTTCAAATCAAGGTTTAAAAAAGAAATGGGAACAGCCAAACATTACATGAAAAGACAGACAAGAGCCCCACACAAAGGAACATGCCCAACCTTTTTTATTGCTCCACAGCACTGAACAAAATTAAAAGATCAATAGAAGGCATGAAGTTAAAAATTACGCTTTTGCAAACTGTAGGTGGGATGTGGGTAACACTCTAATTGAGCTCAGAGGATACTGGTTTTATACTTATTCTGCATTTGCATTCATTCAAACAGAGGAAACTTCCAGGAGCTTCTCAACAAGAAGCTGAACTCTAGATTTGATCCCACTACCATTATTATCTATCTGCTTCAAGATAGACATGCTTCGAACACCTTGCTGAGTTAGACCTTGTGGCCACTCAAAATACTGGACCAGCCTACAAAGCCAGTGCCAGGTAAATCAAAAATATGTAGAATAAGAATTGAGGCAATTAGCATGACAAAATTACAAGTTTATTGCAAAGTAAGGTGAGTTTTTCCCCCTCAACAGCACATGCCAGAACTGTTAAAATTTTACACATTCAGCTGAATGTTACTCAAAAGTCATATCCAAACTATCCGGACCAAACGAAAGACCACCCTGGGTTTTTTTATGATTATCCAAATATTTTAAATTAAATGCCATTAACTGAAGAAGTTGAAGAAAATCCTTAATAAATGATCCCTTAGCCAAACTACAGCTTAAGTATATTAGGAGTAAAACAGGGAGTCAGTTAAAAAAATTGATTACAATGGTCAGGTCAAGAACTGTTAAGTAGGTCATCCCTGCTCATTATCACAGTATAATCCAGTTTTGAACATTCTGTTTGGCAAATTAGTTACCACAGCTAAACAAGACAGGAAGTCAGTCCACGTCTTCAACTACAGAAATTCCTTCCTTTTTTTCTAGCTTGGATACCTGCAAGTTAAAAGGAAACCAATTCAGTAGCAAAAATAAGCTTGTTCTTCCATCAACATTTGCTACTGGGTTGTAAGAGAGACACACAAAGATCAGGTTTAATGAAGCAGATAAATCTTTTGCTTTGACCAAATGCAGCTAATCTTGTGGTGTGACACTGGAAAAAGCAGAAGGCAGCCTACAGATATCTTGTCCTTGCAGGTAGATGTGCCGGCTTTCTTCTGGGCTGCATCACAGCTCCTTCAAATTACGCCAGCTATTAAAATCCCAGTGAACATTTTGGCACCTGGAAGTGCACCATTTGTGCTCTGGCCACAAATCCTTTACTTCAGACACAGCTCCAAGGCAGAAGCTACAGACAGCGCTGCCACAGTCCCTAAGGTTGTTCCAAACCCCCCAGGCCACAGAGAGCTGAATGTCATGATGACTCCAAGACAAATCTGGCAATTCCCAGCAAATGCTATGATCTCAAATTCCTTTTATCCTTGATCCTTCTGCAGCAAATAGGAAGGGAATTTTGCACTAAGAATGAGTGGGTAACTAAACTGGCTTGACTACACTACAGACATCCAAAGCAGAAAAGTACTTTCTACAAATTCAACAGATTTCTCCAGCATTAGCACTCCAAATTGTTTCCATTCACAAATGAGCTCAAGCTGTAACATGACTCTCCTACAGGAAAACCTGGCATTACCTAACTAGAAGTGGTTTTTATGTCAAGTTTATGCCATATTTTCACGGTCCTGTTACTATGCCAGAAAAATCTTAAGTGCAGATTGAGTCCCAGGAGCAGAATCATCAATGGGACACTATCCTAGAGAGTGATTCTCTTCAGAATTACAATTGTACTGAACACCTACAATAAGAGGAAATTCTTCCTGTATTCCTTTTCTTGAACAGGGCACATTTGACTCAAACCACTGCAAGTTATTATTTTCCAGTCTTGCAAAGAGCTGCAGGAGTTATCAGTTCAGGTTACTCCTATCTATACAACAAATAAAATCTTCCCCAAACCTGTCTCCCAGTTTCCAGGAGTAAGTTGCAACGGCCACTACCCTTTACCGAGCACAACTGCCATTACATACAAATCTAGTTAGAGAGTGTAACAATATCCTGCATCATTAAATGATCTTAATCACATTTACTGTAAGCATAAAATAATTACATTTTGGTCCAGACCCTACAAAAACATTTTGCCTGACTCCCACTGAGGCAAAAAGAACTTTTGTGCTGGACTTAGTGGGAAAAAGTCTAATATGATGTAAAAAATCCCCCACCATACATACTTTACAATAAAGTACTGCACATGGTAGCTTTTATCCCAGGTTTCAAGGTAGTAAAATACTATTACAACATGTCTGGCATTGCACAGATGAAGGAATTAGTATTTTATTACATGTATAAAACATATTCTTAAAAGCAACTGGGGTGTAAAATCTCTGGCAAAATAAAAAAACCTTCAAGGTGCTAAAATTCTTCACTGCAGCACCTCTGCCATAAAAGAAGCATTACAATAAGTTTGAAGGGATGAGTTTATAAAAAGTTAAGCATGGTTCCAATAATCACCTGAGCCCCTCCCCATCTCAACTGAGCACAGTACCACTACTGCTGCTGTGTTTGAGGAAACATGAATTTGTGAGTCAACTAACTTGAGATTCAAAAAAGTAATTGCTGCAGAAGCAGGTGAGAGAAGCACTCAGTGAATTGCTGCCTCTTACACTGGCTTTCCCCACACTGATGTAGGTCAGGTCTTAGTTCTGCAATTAAGCAGATCCCTTGAGACAGGTCCTGAACTGAAACCAAAACACAAAAGCTTGTTTCTCCCATTAGCACAGGACTTCATGAGTCTGGGTACACCTATTACTTTCTGTCCTCAATACATGTATTCTTTTATTTTTTCTTTTCCTTGTTTTCATAGCAGTATGACAAAAAAGAACCTAAACAGCCTACAGTGAAATCAGAGGATTTAGCCTCACAGTTATGTGAAAGGAACAATCACAATTATTTCTGTAATAACTGCTACCCTAAATGTTAGTCATCTTTTGCTGGAGATGCACTGGAACCAGGCTTGACCCACTTTGAATAATTTAAATACAAAATCATTCCAGAAGCAGAGGGCACTTGCCTGTTTGTCTATACACCTGAACTGCCAGGACCATGAGGTGTTGTAGAGGAAAGGCCTCAGGTCAAACCGGTTGTCATCTGGACTGTAGTTTTCAGCGTGGTAGGAAGGAGTGAGGGTGGTCATTTTGTGCCTGTTGACTGAATACATCCTGAAGAAATGCTTAACCTTGGATGCCACCTGGTGTACAAAGAATGTAGCTTTTAATCAGATGAAGTTTCTTAGTATTTTAATTAAAAATTTTAGAGGAGCACAGTATTCTGGTGACTGTTTTCTACCTTTATACAGTCCCGGTATTCTTTCAAAGCAAGAGCCAATTTTAGTCTCAGAACACACAACCAAAGGCTTCAAGAGTAGTTGGTCATCTGTATTTTAGAGAACAATTTTCCCTGAGGTATAGTTCTGAAGTAATTGTTTTCAAATTACCCAATTAACAATTGTTTAAACAATTCGCAGAACAAGACAACAAGCTCCATTTAAGAGATGCAGACCAGCTTTTCCAGCATGTTCTGCTGCAGCTGTAGAATAATCTCTAAACACAAAATAATGAATCTATTCCTTTCAGGTAAAAGAAACCTGACCTTTCTCCAAATATACTCTATTTTGGCAAAAGCATTAAACTATTTATTTTTTTTTTCTTTTTGGTATATTACCTCTCTTGGAGTACAAATTTCCTTCCACATATTAATCAGCTTACAGAACATACTGTATGGTCCAGCCTTTGCAATTTTCCTTAATTTCCCATAGATTGAGAGCTCTGCATATGTCATCCCCATATCTGCCTGAAAACACACACACATAGAAAGTCACTGAAAATCTTAACTATGCCAATTTTAATGAATACTTTCACGGAGCAATTAAAATAACCCAGTTAAATCAAAGAAACACCAAAATGAAATTGTCAGTGTCAAAAAGACACAGTAATATTATGAGCAGCAATAAAAAACCCACTGGAATCTCTTAGAATTGGGAGATTAGAGGCCACAGAGGTAGTTTTCTCAGTCCTCTCCTTCCAAAGGGATAGCAAAGAGAAGGGTGTGGGGAGAAGAGGGCTTTGCCACCAGTCATTTCCATAGCAGTAAGGCCCTGACTTTCTTTTGATATTAAACAAAAAAAACTTAAACTGCATCTTACAACACCCACCCTTCTAAGTGTCCAAAAATCTAAAATAATTCAAAAATGTTAATTTGCTGTTTTGGAAACGATTGTTAACACAGCTAGGGCAGGTGTGGAAACTAATGCCCTGTTGGCAGCTTTAAGACTGTTTATAACATGCTTGTCAATAAGCATGGTTACATACAAGAGTGAACAACAGCTATGGGACAAACCCCAGATTTTGGGGTAAGGCTTACCAGAGCATTTTACAGGCACTGCCCATGATTACCTCATCAGTTTGAGCCACTTGTCCATCCACCAGGGGCTCCAACTCTGCAGTGGGTGGAGCTGACATGATACTGTAAGGGAGAGGGGAAAGGAAAAGCATGGATTCTATGCAGTCTTACGAGTGTTGGCTTGTTAAAACAGTGATTCACCCCAAAAATGAAGCACCTGGCTCAGACAGCTCCTCCAGTGGAACTAACAAACAGCCACTGAATCACTGCTCACCTCCTGAGGGCTGTGAGCTGGAAGTTTTCAATGCAGTACTGAATGAAGCTCTTCAAATCAGTCTTGCTGATGCCACCAATGGGGTTGATATCAGCACTGGAGCAGTCGTACTTGGTCAAGTAACCACGGAGACTGGGCAAAACAGGAAATTTTAGACAGCAACAGTTAATAATAATGTAACTGCAGCATAATATATAATCCTTGACACTACAGAGAATTTGTATGTAGCACGAGGAAAGGGCCAAACACACTGCAGATTAGTAACATATTTATACCTAAAGGACAAACATGTTTAACTGCAACAGGGCTATCCTAAAGCCCTGAAATTTCCAGAAGATGATACTTTAAATTATCATCAAGCACTGCAAAACCGTCCATGCTGAGGCAATATGTGCAAAACAATTAAAATACCATGCTGACCAATTAAAACAATGAATCTCAAAACACCCACACAACCAGCACACAGTACTCTCACAGTTTTAGAGGTTACCACTCCCACAGTCTTGCAGAGATTGATTTAATCTTTAAATACTCAGCTCTAATAACAGTACTCCAGATTTTAAAGTCTGTTTTTTCCACTCAAAGTTCACATCTTAATTCCTAATACAGTAATTGAAAATTCAACAAACTGGGAAGTTAGCCTAGTGAATGCACAGGTAAGCTCTACTGAAAACAGCATTTTATGGGAAAGCTATAGCAATACTTTGGCTAAAACTCTGAAAAATACACAATTTCCCATTCAGGTTATTATTATTTTCTTTAATTTCACTGTTACCAGTGTATTCCTAGGTTGTTACCTCTTCTGAGTCATAATCTACAGTGGGATTTGGTAGAGTTGCTAGGAAATGACAGAGACCTGTTCCAGCTGGGTTTGGATTCCTAATTTTCACCAACCTCTCATCCACATTGGCTGATCCCAGCACCAGCAGTCCCCCTGGCACCCCACGAGCCCACAGTGTCAGCTGAGCAAACAGGTAGGCAAGGACCATTCTTATTCTAGCCTGCCAAGCAAAATGAAAAGGAAAGCAGAATTTACATAGCAGAGTGATTTCTCCCCAGTCACTTTTATTAATCAATTGTCTAAACAAACTCATGAAGAACAAAATGCAGGCAGGGTAAGGGCAGCTGCAAGAACGATGGGCTTGTGGAGAAACTGCTGAACACACTCAGGAAATCCAGGTTCAGTATCTGCTAATGCCACAGACTGAGGAAGTTTCTCCTGGCCAACTGCAAATTGGGGAGTAGCTGCCATTTGCTACCTCTAATAGTACTAACTAGGATCCATGATGGATGAAGTATGCAGATAAACCATGACTTTTTACAGAGTAAATAAATTCCTTTAGTCTAATAGAAAACAATTGTAAAAAGTTGACTTTGCTTTTGTCCCTGTTCTGAAACTCAGCTTTTTCTAAGGATGGCAGTAATGCCAAACCGACCTGGGACCCAGCCTCCAGCTCCAGCTGCAATTGTGGGTGATGTTAAGCAAACACCCACACTCCTCTGTGACTTAAGCCCCTCCTGTTGCCAAAAAGCTGATAAAGGATTCAATGTTTGCTTCCAGAGCAAACAGCTGGATTTCTCCAGTAACAGAGAGAAAGATCAAGTCCTCAAATTACCAAAAACTATCAAACAGGATAACCAACACTCGAAACTAAAGCAGAGTTGCTGGTTAGGTTGGAAGACCAAAAAAATCAAACTGAACCCCACAGAACCAAAAGAGTGTGATTCAGCCTACAGGACACACACCTGCACATTCTGGAGTGCCAGGCTCTCTCTGCTGCTCCCTCCATAGACAGAAAACCGAGGAGTTTGGCCTGTCACCACACTGAAGATCCCCACAACAGCCTTCACAGCCGCATCAATGTTCAGGTTGATGTGGTAGCTGAAAAGAATTCGAGCACAAGTGACTCAACCAGCACAATCTCACTATATAAAATATAAAAAAAAACCAACAAAAATCCACCCATCAAATGAGGTTTTAAAGCTGCTAAAATCTCAGATCTGGTACGAAGAAACTTAGGAAAGAATAACACTTTTCAGAGTCTGTTTCCAAAATTCCATGTCCTTTGCCAAATGCTTTTAAGTTGACCTCACTTTAAGACTTAAATAATAATACCTGTAGCATTCCTACTTAACCCACCTCCTACTCCTGTCTTTTTTTTTTCCCCATTTTCATGCTTGAACATTTTAGATGTAAGTCTTTGCCAGAACATGATGTTTTTTTTCCCAGCACTTCTCAGCTTGTACCTGCCTATTTGCTCAGCCAGCAGTTTAGCCCTGTTGCAGGTATCCTGGGAGGAGTTCTCACTAGCCATGTAGCACGTGGTGAAGACACGCTTGCAGAATTCCTGAGGATCCTCAGGGATGTAGGTCTCATCATTCACAATTCTGCGTGCATCAGCCAGCACATCTGCATCTGAGGACAGAGCAAAGGAAACAGAACAAGAGTGGAAATTATTGTGCTCCTCCATTTGCAGGAAATGCAAATATCTTGTACATCCCTTGTATTCCAATTCAGCTTTACGTGACAAATAAGATGACTACATCTAACTCCCCCCCAAAATTTTCATCTATCAAATAAAAAGTTACTGATTTTGCTCCTGATTTTGAGCACAGAAATATTACATCCTTTTGATCTACTAAAGAATTTTCATAGAAAACATGATCCAGTCTGTACAAAGACTTAGCTAAAAGCATGAAGTCTGCTTAAAGCCAGTTTAAGAACTTAAACCATTCTTAACCATGATTTGTAGTGCTGGTTTTAATAGAAGGGGAAATTTTTCAGAATACACTGAAGCCAACTACATCAGTCAACATTTGAACAATAGTCTAGACAGAAACTAGTCTGAGTTCCACATTATGGAGTTCCATCCAATTCTTACACCCAAAATGAAAACAATTATGCCAAATCAGAGAATCTAAATCTGGACACACATTTTCACTGGAATTTCTAAAGAGATACAAAGGACTCCATTAGAACAACAGGAGGAGGGTTAATAAGCTCTTGCAGCTACTGCAGCCAGCTAATATTAGTATATTTTAATAATAACCATTAGTAAACACAGCTGGCCAGACACACAGATCTACTTACTGCCATTCTTGACTGCCAGGCAAACCTGGTGACACATGGAATACACAATGCAAGCTGTAGCAGAGCTGTCAATTCCACCACTCAGAGGTAGGAGAAATCCTGCCTTGAAAACAGAGCAAGGAAGAGGTTCCACATAGCAAAATCAGAAAAAGTATGTATTGTGCCACTCAGAAACACACTCCTGTAGAAGAATGACAGGTGCATTGTTAGAGGCTGTTTACATTCTACTGGGGAGAAACAGAACAAACCACCCAGAGCAAATCCTCTGAAACTCTCATCAACTGGATAATCAAACAAGCAGTCAGTGTAAAACCCTTCAGCTAGAAAAAAATCCAGTTGTCTTCACCCTCTAGTAAGACAGAAAAGCTAATAAAAAGGATTACATTGTTCATATATACTTTACTATTATACTGAATGACTACTTCATGTCACTCTGTTGCACTCAAGAAAGCACAATTCCTAAAGGAAAGGTGCACAGAGCATACTGAATGAACTGCCTCAAAACTCAAACTTTGTACCTTGGACTAACATCAGTTTGGGTTACCAGCAGCACAGAATAACAATTTGGATTGTGCCTGTGGCACAAGAGAAGCTGTGTATGCCAAAGGAAAAACAAACCAAGTTGTTCTTACCTGCTTGCTGCGCCTTAAATAGTCCCAGAGCCAACATGCAGGTCCAAGGCTGGAATTACAGAACATCAGAGACTTCCTTTACTTAAATCTAAACAACATCTCATGTTTATCCCTTTCNACAAACACACTGCAGATTAGTAACATATTTATACCTAAAGGACAAACATGTTTAACTGCAACAGGGCTATCCTAAAGCCCTGAAATTTCCAGAAGATGATACTTTAAATTATCATCAAGCACTGCAAAACCGTCCATGCTGAGGCAATATGTGCAAAACAATTAAAATACCATGCTGACCAATTAAAACAATGAATCTCAAAACACCCACACAACCAGCACACAGTACTCTCACAGTTTTAGAGGTTACCACTCCCACAGTCTTGCAGAGATTGATTTAATCTTTAAATACTCAGCTCTAATAACAGTACTCCAGATTTTAAAGTCTGTTTTTTCCACTCAAAGTTCACATCTTAATTCCTAATACAGTAATTGAAAATTCAACAAACTGGGAAGTTAGCCTAGTGAATGCACAGGTAAGCTCTACTGAAAACAGCATTTTATGGGAAAGCTATAGCAATACTTTGGCTAAAACTCTGAAAAATACACAATTTCCCATTCAGGTTATTATTATTTTCTTTAATTTCACTGTTACCAGTGTATTCCTAGGTTGTTACCTCTTCTGAGTCATAATCTACAGTGGGATTTGGTAGAGTTGCTAGGAAATGACAGAGACCTATTCCAGCTGGGTTTGGATTCCTAATTTTCACCAACCTCTCATCCACATTGGCTGATCCCAGCACCAGCAGTCCCCCTGGCACCCCACGAGCCCACAGTGTCAGCTGAGCAAACAGGTAGGCAAGGACCATTCTTATTCTAGCCTGCCAAGCAAAATGAAAAGGAAAGCAGAATTTACATAGCAGAGTGATTTCTCCCCAGTCACTTTTATTAATCAATTGTCTAAACAAACTCATGAAGAACAAAATGCAGGCAGGGTAAGGGCAGCTGCAAGAACAATGGGCTTGTGGAGAAACTGCTGAACACACTCAGGAAATCCAGGTTCAGTATCTGCTAATGCCACAGACTGAGGAAGTTTCTCCTGGCCAACTGCAAATTGGGGAGTAGCTGCCATTTGCCACCTCTAATAGTACTAACTAGGATCCATGATGGATGAAGTATGCAGATAAACCATACTTTTTTACAAAGTAAATAAATCCCTCTAGTCTAATAGAAAACAATTGTAAAAAGTTGACTTTGCTTTTGTCCCTGTTCTGAAACTCAGCTTTTTCTAAGGATGGCAGTAATGCCAAACCGACCTGGGACCCAGCCTCCAGCTCCAGCTGCAATTGTGGGTGATGTTAAGCAAACACCCACACTCCTCTGTGACTTAAGCCTCTCCTGTTGCCAAAAAGCTGATAAAGGATTCAATGTTTTGCTTCCAGAGCAAACAGCTGGATTTCTCCAGTAACAGAGAGAAAGATCAAGTCCTCAAATTACCAAAAACTATCAAACAGGATAACCAACACTCGAAACTAAAGCAGAGTTGCTGGTTAGGTTGGAAGACCAAAAAAATCAAACTGAACCCCACAGAACCAAAAGAGTGTGATTCAGCCTACAGGACACACACCTGCACATTCTGGAGTGCCAGGCTCTCTCTGCTGCTCCCTCCATAGACAGAAAACCGAGGAGTTTGGCCTGTCACCACACTGAAGATCCCCACAACAGCCTTCACAGCCGCATCAATGTTCAGGTTGATGTGGTAGCTGAAAAGAATTCGAGCACAAGTGACTCAACCAGCACAATCTCACTATATAAAATATAAAAAAAAACCAACAAAAATCCACCCATCAAATGAGGTTTTAAAGCTGCTAAAATCTCAGATCTGGTACGAAGAAACTTAGGAAAGAATAACACTTTTCAGAGTCTGTTTCCAAAATTCCATGTCCTTTGCCAAATGCTTTTAAGTTGACCTCACTTTAAGACTTAAATAATAATACCTGTAGCATTCCTACTTAACCCACCTCCTACTCCTGTCTTTTTTTTTTCCCCATTTTCATGCTTGAACATTTTAGATGTAAGTCTTTGCCAGAACATGATGTTTTTTTTCCCAGCACTTCTCAGCTTGTACCTGCCTATTTGCTCAGCCAGCAGTTTAGCCCTGTTGCAGGTATCCTGGGAGGAGTTCTCACTAGCCATGTAGCACGTGGTGAAGACACGCTTGCAGAATTCCTGAGGATCCTCAGGGATGTAGGTCTCATCATTCACAATTCTGCGTGCATCAGCCAGCACATCTGCATCTGAGGACAGAGCAAAGGAAACAGAACAAGAGTGGAAATTATTGTGCTCCTCCATTTGCAGGAAATGCAAATATCTTGTACATCCCTTGTATTCCAATTCAGCTTTACGTGACAAATAAGATGACTACATCTAACTCCCCCCCAAAATTTTCATCTATCAAATAAAAAGTTACTGATTTTGCTCCTGATTTTGAGCACAGAAATATTACATCCTTTTGATCTACTAAAGAATTTTCATAGAAAACATGATCCAGTCTGTACAAAGACTTAGCTAAAAGCATGAAGTCTGCTTAAAGCCAGTTTAAGAACTTAAACCATTCTTAACCATGATTTGTAGTGCTGGTTTTAATAGAAGGGGAAATTTTTCAGAATACACTGAAGCCAACTACATCAGTCAACATTTGAACAATAGTCTAGACAGAAACTAGTCTGAGTTCCACATTATGGAGTTCCATCCAATTCTTACACCCAAAATGAAAACAATTATGCCAAATCAGAGAATCTAAATCTGGACACACATTTTCACTGGAATTTCTAAAGAGATACAAAGGACTCCATTAGAACAACAGGAGGAGGGTTAATAAGCTCTTGCAGCTACTGCAGCCAGCTAATATTAGTATATTTTAATAATAACCATTAGTAAACACAGCTGGCCAGACACACAGATCTACTTACTGCCATTCTTGACTGCCAGGCAAACCTGGTGACACATGGAATACACAATGCAAGCTGTAGCAGAGCTGTCAATTCCACCACTCAGAGGTAGGAGAAATCCTGCCTTGAAAACAGAGCAAGGAAGAGGTTCCACATAGCAAAATCAGAAAAAGTATGTATTGTGCCACTCAGAAACACACTCCTGTAGAAGAATGACAGGTGCATTGTTAGAGGCTGTTTACATTCTACTGGGGAGAAACAGAACAAACCACCCAGAGCAAATCCTCTGAAACTCTCATCAACTGGATAATCAAACAAGCAGTCAGTGTAAAACCCTTCAGCTAGAAAAAAATCCAGTTGTCTTCACCCTCTAGTAAGACAGAAAAGCTAATAAAAAGGATTACATTGTTCATATATACTTTACTATTATACTGAATGACTACTTCATGTCACTCTGTTGCACTCAAGAAAGCACAATTCCTAAAGGAAAGGTGCACAGAGCATACTGAATGAACTGCCTCAAAACTCAAACTTTGTACCTTGGACTAACATCAGTTTGGGTTACCAGCAGCACAGAATAACAATTTGGATTGTGCCTGTGGCACAAGAGAAGCTGTGTATGCCAAAGGAAAAACAAACCAAGTTGTTCTTACCTGCTTGCTGCGCCTTAAATAGTCCCAGAGCCAACATGCAGGTCCAAGGCTGGAATTACAGAACATCAGAGACTTCCTTTACTTAAATCTAAACAACATCTCATGTTTATCCCTTTCTTTGAGTTTTGTTTTTTTTTTTTTTTTAAATCAAAGTAATTTTCAAGCAATAGATTCAGTGTTTGACTACCTGATCTCCTCCTCAGGACTGTGGTGTCTCCACTGGATTGGCATACAAGTAGGAACAGCTACATCATCAGGACACGACAGAGCAAAGTTCACTTTCACCCTGGGATAAGGATTCACTTTACTTGCCTAAGCAATAGTACAGAAGAATTCAGAAGACACCAATTTTAACATAGCATATACCTATAAAACACCAGCTCTGTAAGATACTGTCAAAATCAAGACATGCAAATACTTTTTACATTCAATAACTATTCAAACTTGGCAGAGTTTACAAACACAAAGAGTTCTTACCGCCAAGTTACGAGATGAAATCTCTGCTCTGTAACTTCGAACATCCTCCAGGTCCAGAGTGGCAACCAGCACCTCCTATGGAAAGGCTCTCAACATTAGATCACTCTACACAGATAAACAACACTTGGCAAAACATTGAGCATCAGCTGTGGCAAAGGAAAAGGCTAGAAATGTTACTGGAGAAAGAGATAGGTCTGGCACGTAAGGTGAGG
This sequence comes from Nicator chloris, assembly GCA_013400495.1. Lineage (NCBI taxonomy): Eukaryota > Metazoa > Chordata > Aves > Passeriformes > Pycnonotidae > Nicator > Nicator chloris. The sequence continues at coordinate 24,831 of WAAE01005362.1, read as the reverse complement.
AAACCTAGATGACAAATCTACTTTTTTCTGAAATCAAAATGAAACCTTGTGTCTGCAAAACCGGGTCATAATTAAAACATTGCAGTCTTTGCCCTTTATTCCTTTACATAAGGGAATCTCAATTAACAGGATCTCTCCTCCTCATGGTGATTGCATACCAAAATGTTTTCATTAAGTTCTCCCACTGTGATAGTTCTTCCTTCCTCACAAAAGCAGGAGAGCTACTGTAGGTAATCTGCTAGGAAAACACTCGGATCTAGTCAAATAGCATAATTTAAATACACCCTTTTTAATCTAGACACATGGACCTTAGGTCTGGAATGTCTGGAAAGTGTTGAGCATAAATGTCCTAGCAGCTATGGGGTGAATACATTACCACATCATCAAGTGAAAACTGGGATCCTTGTGCAATTGTTTCTCCATTCATGGAAATCATGGCACAGCCATCATAGTACAGACGATCACCATCACAGCCTTTCTGGTTTGCTAAAATATATATTCCACCATTCTGCCAGGGAAACAAACATGCAGGGAAGAAAAAAAAAAGCTGTTCAGAATATAGCACCTGACAGGATGTTAAAAATCAAAATGTTATTTCTCTGTTCCTGCCCTTCTTACAAACTTCCTCTCCCTTTACATTGTGAATGATTTATGGCTGGGATTCTCTCTTAACAGGAGTCTCTATTAGTACCAAGAGTCATTCCCTCAACCCAAACAGAGAGAGCTGCACTTCTAAATTGAAATTCTGAGTTCAAATTGAGGTTAGGAAAAGCAGGAAGGTGATGACAGAAGCTGTGTTTGGCTATCAGAGGAGAGAGCAGATACTGTTAAATATAAGCAAAGCACGTTAAATTACAATGACAAAGCAGCTTTTTCACAGTGTAATGTACACTCATTGCTTTATTCTTGTCCCCATCACTGTTAGATAGGATTCCAGTCCAAATACTTAATGCCTTCTCATTTTTAAAACAAACAGGATTTTCCAAGTAGAAAAGTGCCCACCTTTGCTGTGGCAGAGTTCACCAGATCCACCCGGGCGTGAGCCTTCCGCAGCACATGGTGACTCCCGGAAGAGTTGGTGAAAATTTCCACACCATCAAGTCCCATCTCAATGTGAGGGCTGTCAAAGCAAAAGGCACAAAAAGAAATCACTACTGTGCAGTGAAAACTGCAAATATCATTAAAAAGCACTGACAGAAACATCTATGTCACTGTCAGTTTTCTGCATGCCTTAGCTCAAAGAAGGATAGGGCTTTCAAAACTATCTGTTCTCTTGCATTGCCCAACTCTTCTGTCAAAGACCAGCAGTGGCTGCAGAGGTCAGGAGGGCTTTTGCTCATTCTGTTCTAAATGAAATCCCTTCTAGTCTGTAGAAGGCCAGGTCTCAAAGAGAGAGAGATTAACATAACCTCGGTCTGAAAGGGCAACATGGATAAACACTGCAAAGTCAGTTGTCCCATTTTCCTTGTCTCTTAGTAAATCCAAAAACAGAACCATAAGCAGAAGATTTTTACTGCTTTTTTTCTTTTTCCGAAGGCATAAGAAAGAAATACTGAAAAAAAAATCACATCTTTGATACACCACACCTTCTGCAGTTACAAGAAAACTAATGTAACTGGGAGATTTGGAAAAATATCAGGAATGTGAGCACTAGAGCTGCCTGTAATTTGTTTCCTTAGGTCACTCTTTTCATTCTGCTTCTTTTTGGTATTTCTCCCCTACCTTCTATTTTGAATTTATTTAGCTTAACCACCTACATTTCTTTGCCATCCTGTACCAAGCCTAGTGAGATCTTTCCCATGATGTATTTATTGCTCCTAATTATATTTTATCTTACTGGCACTTTCTGAAATTACATAGAAGAATAATAAGCAGATCTTTTCAAACATTTATTTCAGGCAGCTCCAGGGTACGTTTTAGTTGACTTTTTATTTCCTCTTCTCCTTTACCTGTTTGGTGCCCAGAGTTCTTCACATATTTCTGCCCCTAGGCAGGTATCTTTGGTTGCTAGCACTGCATCACCAAAAGGAACAGTTTCCTGAGGAAAAACAAGAACATTCTTATACACATGCAGTAGAACAAGCTATTCAATTCAAAAACCTAACTACAAATCTTAAGGAAATATAAAAACGGAATGCTCACTTATATGAAACTAGTGACACAACATCAATCACATTATACCTTCTTTCATTTTATACCAAGTCTGAGTAAAAAAAAAAATCTGAAATGCAAATTTCTGGACTGATTGAAATTTTGTGTTTTAATTTCAGTAGTATTCAGATCCAGTGCTTTGCTTAAGGACAGGAATTAATCTACAAAACAGAAACTGTCTGTTGCTAGAAAGCACACTCATACTTTAATGGGGAATTAACATAAATTTTAGATCCTTCTAAATCAGCAAGGTTTAAGTGATTTTTTTAATTTAGTTTTTTTTAACCTAAAAACACATACTCAATTCTAGTCTCAAGGACAGATAAACTCAGTACCAAAATTGAGCAAAATATGGCAATGTTCTGTATGTACAAATAACTGAGGCAGATTTAAAACTTACTTGTTTTGCTGCCACATATTAACATAAATAAAGTTAAATTATGCTTTCATTTAATGTAACTTAGAACCACTACTGAAACATATAAATCTACAACATGACTGGAAGAAGAATTTTATGGACTACAGTTTTTAATTGCTGAATCTGGAAGATACTAAGTATATAAAAAAACCAACTTACCTGTCCAGTTACTTCCTGAATTATGCTGGGTAGAAAATATTCCTCCACATGCCTAAATCAAGTTTATAGATTGTGAATACATGATTACAGAAATCACAGCATAAGAACTGGTTCTCATCTCACCTTCTAACACTGGTTAAAGAAATGGTATTGAAGTTGTACAGGGCTGTGTGTGTTTAAAAAATTTAAAAATACCTTCACATTTTCTGTGGAATTAATCAGAAACGCTAACATTTTAAGATGGCAACATCTGTGCTCAGAAAGGCATGGTAAGCAATGCCCCATCCTGGCTAGAAAGCAGACCTAACAAAGAACACACCATGCAAGTCAAATGCTGGATGGAAGTTTCTCTTTTTGCAGGGTTGCTACATGAGCAATGCAGAACCGACTGGGGCTCAGAGGAAGGCCCAGAAGTGCTTAACTGAGACCCTCAAGTTGGAAACATTCCCTGGCTACAAGATGAGTGCACAGCATCAGAAATGAGTGCCAGGTGTGTTCTGCAGCATCATAAGGTAGGCAGCTTTTATTCTCTGCAGTTGTTGGAGTTCTAACAGAGCTCATCCATTTCAATGTTTGCTAGCTCAGTACTGGGATGCAGCAATCCAGCAGATAAACACAGCCCCTTCCAGTCCTGAGCTGGGTGTTCTTAGAAAGCACACACCAGGAAAATGACACTTCATACTGGCTGTAGGATCAAGCAGCCCCACTTTTTCTTCCAGCTCAGCAACTCAGAGTTTGACTGCTCAATAAGCTGCAACCACGTCACTTGGCTGACTCTGTCTTGCTGCTCTCCCTGTAGCAGCCAGTGATGATTTGCTGTAGATATTTCAACCCTGTTGCTTTGGCTGCTAACAGCAAGCTGTGTTTTTTAACACCATTCTAACAGTTGCCAACATACCTTGCTTTGCTCCATGGGGTGAACCATCTAAGTTCCCTGTAGTTTCCTGCATTTGCCAGTGACATTTTTGGTCTGATCAGAAGAATCTTCCTTAAATCATAAAACAAAACAGAAAAGCTGAGTTAACACATGATGCACAGCCAAACAACGCTATATGTGAACACTGATTAAGATCAACTTTTTTTTCTTTTACAATGTAACATTTTTAAAGTTTCTTTAAAGACTCAAGGGGTTTTTCTGAACTCTTTCAGAAAGCAGCGGGAATTTAGTTTCCACAAATCAGAAAAGAAAAAATAGATCATGGAAAACCTTAGTTGTCTCTCTCAAAATTTAGCAAATAGGAAGATAAATCCATCACTCTACATAGCACTGAAGAACCTTGCTTAAAGGCCAAACTGGTGTCTGAAAAGATGTGTTACCTCACTAAACACATCAAGAACTACTTACTTATTTAAAAAGATTACTCGACAATTGTAGCGAACATTTCTGTGCAGAACAGGCCTATGAAAATAAGAAGCAAAATTAGCAGTGACTACACTCACTAAATGAAATTATAAAAAGCTACAGAATCTACTTTACTGCATAAAAACTATTCATAATCCCTCACTAGAGGGAATCAAGCAAAACAGTGTATCAAGTTTTAGCTTCTAATTTTTTAGTTAAAGTAGTTGTGTGAAAAAATCGGAGTTACTGACTGTGCTGTCAATCTCAGATATATCAACTACCACCTGAGCCTTAGGAATATGAGCAGACCAGAAGATTCCTCGTGGCTGGGCCAGGTTATTTAATCAATCATGTCCTCCTGTGATACTGCCAACCCAGTCCAAAATCAGACTAGCTTTACACATTTGTATCAATACTAATATGTTAATTTTACAGATATAATTTACCACCCTTCTGTGTCAGCACAAGGCTTACAGTGCCTTCAGTGATTTTCACATGAACTTATGTTGTTTTAAGATGTCTCTCAGTGAAAGCAGCCTCCACGTTCCTACAAGACAGTCAATTTATAAAGCCCTTTGAGTTACACCTCACGCAAAGTCTGATCTATAGCAATAAGGAGCAGACATTAAAGTTTCCAATATATAACTGTAATTATCCCTTTTCTCTCTTGAAGGGCTCAGACACCAGCAATCTTCAGAAGGATTATCTTTCAGAAAGTGTTCTGCATGTTGCAGTCCTGGTCATGATAATTAAAAGGGGAAAAGTAGTGCAGTTCCTAAGATATGTTTTAAAGTTTGGTGCAGAGCCGTCACTATACAGAGCATGGCACATGCAGCATTCCCTCAGGATTTACCCCTTAATCACAGGTACACAAAAACAACTTACATTCCCACATCACAGATAATATCTTGAGTAGCTGGAGACTCCAAGAGCTTTTCCAGAACTTGAAACGAATGCAAAAGTGTGTCTGACTCGTAATAGTGATCTGAGCAGCCATAACCACTGTGTATAGAACAAGGAGAAATCAAAAATTCAGACAGATTAGCACCAGATCCAAAGAACCAAAACTACTTCAGACAGGGAACATTTCACCCACACAGGTAATTTATAGAGAAATTGAAGAAGCAGTGCTGTCAACACCATCCCTACTTACAGCATTTAAAACTTTGTGGTGTTTTCTATCACCCCATGATACTCCTTTCAAGAACAGCAGCCTGGGCCCAGGTAGAAATCAAAGCACTACAGTTCCCCTGAAGGAAAACTCACTGAAATAGGTCAAAAATTACCGCTACCAGTCCGGTTTCCAAGACAAGAGACTCAGCCCTGTGCTCACAGCTACCATGCTTTTCTTTGCACCGACAGCCACATGCTCTGAGTACGGCTTTGTGCACTGCAGCACCACGGGGCTGATGCTTTTCCTGACTGTTCTTCCACAGTTAACTGGAATCGCACCAAGCCCAGCGCCAGCAAAGCGCCCTTACCAGATTTCGAGCTCTGGCCCAAGCCGGTACCGGGCTCCTTTGCTCTTGGCGATGTCGATACCTGGAAGAGTGTTGGGAGCGCAGTGCGTGAAACAGGCACGGGCTGCGCTGCCCCGCCGCGGGAGGAGGGAAGGCAGCAGGGAGCAGGACAGGTTTCGTGATGGGAAGCCGGGGGCAGCCAGCCATCGCGGCACTCACTTCTGAAAATCCTCTCCAGGTTACCCTCAAAGTCCAGAGCCCACTGGTTAAGGGCGCAGGTGGCCACGGTCACTGCCCGGCCCATGGCGACCCCGCCGCCTTCCCCGCTGCTTCCGGGGCGGCGCCGGGCCGGGGCTGCCGGTTCCTCCTCCGGCCGCTCCTCCCGGTCCCTCCTCCGGGCGCTCCCCCCGGTCCCTCCTCCGGCCCCGTCAGCGGCACCTGCACCGTCAGCGCTTCAAGCACTTGCACCGTCAGCGCTTCAAGCACCGGCTCCGCCCACACCCGGTGTTCACCCGCGCTGTGGCTCCTCCGGCGCAGTGAGCTGCTGCACACCCTTACACGCTTTCCGTAGTTTTATCTCCCCATAGCCCTGAATAACGGGAATGCAGCTTTAGCCGTTTCTTAGCCCTGCAGCTTCTTTTAAGAGGTGTCCCTCAAACCGAGTTCAGAGGGTGAGTGCTGAAGGTAACTGGAACAGGGTGCAACGTTCTGTGTGTTGTTCTCAGTTCAGCATCATCCCGGCAGCTCTCAGGGTGCTGATCCCAGAGAGGATGACTTTTTCAAAGTCCAATCTCCTCTCTTATGTCCCTCATGACATATTTGGCTGCTGTCCTTTCCATACTAGAATCAGAATAATTTAGGTTAGAAAAGACTTGTAAGATCTCTAAGTCCAACCATTAATCCAGCACTGTCAAGTCCACCACTAAAGCATCTCCCCAAGCGCCACATATACACGGCTTTTGCCTCCAGCAATGGTGACTCCACTACCGCCCTGGGCAGTCTGTTCCAATGCCTGCCAACCCTTTCCATGAAAAAACTTTTTAATATCCAATCTAAAGAAGCCTTGACACAAGTCGAGGCCATTTCCCCTTCTCCTGTCGCTTGTCACTTGGGAGAAGAGCCTACAGCCTCCCTTCAGGGACTTGTAGAGTGTAAGATCCCCTCCTTGAGCCTCCTTTTCTCCAGGCTGAAACCTCCCTCCACGCCTCACTCCCCTCCAGAGCCAGCCCCAGATCCATTCCCTTCTCTGGACACACTCCAGCAACTCAATGTCCTGGATTAAGGTGCCCAAAACTGACCCCACGGTGCGAGGTGGGGTCTCAGCGGTGCCCAGAACAGGGGTACAGTCACTGCCCTGGTCCTGCTGGCCACACTGTTGCCGACACAGGCCAGGATGCCATTGTCGTTCCTGGGCACACCTGGGCTCGTGTTCAGCAGCTCTCGCCAGCACCTCCAGGTCTTTTTCCGCGGGGGGCCACTGAAAATTGTACAGAACGGTCAGTAGAATGTGGAGAGTTTAATAGCGACTTAAGGAGGCCCAGTCTGGATTAGGGGCTCTATGGCCGCAGAGCGGGATGTTGTGACCCAAGTGCAGGTGTAAACTATTTCCTTGGACACCGGTTCCCACGCCCCCAGAACATCCAGGTTCATTGAGCGATCGCTCCCGCCCGGCGGCCGTAGCGCCCCCTGTCCCCGCGCTCCCAGCGGGGCAGGGGGCGGGGGCGGAGCCTGCGCCCCTCGCGCTCCTCGGCCCATGGGACGAGCGCGCGCCACCAATGGGGAGCCACGGCACGCGTGAGGCGCGTCGGGGATTGGCTGAGGCCGTGGGGCGGGGGCGGGGCCGGAGGGGACGGTGCCGGTGCCGGTGCCGGCTGAGGAGCCGCTGGTGCGGTAGAGTCGCAGCGGCGGCGGCACGGGCGGCTTCAGGGGGCGGGCTCCGGTGCGAAAGTGATCCGCTGTCAGTGACCCCCGGCGAGAGAGCAGCCCCGGCCCCGTAGGTAGGTGCGTTCCATCCTTATCGTGTCTGGATCGGGCCTGGAAGGGAGCCAACTGTCTGGGCAAAGGGGAGCGACGAGCCGCCTTCCCCTCAGATCGCTTCTGAAAAGAAGCCTACGGGGGGAGGACTGAAGGAAATGGCCTTAAGGCGAGGTAGTGGAGATTCGGATTAGATGCGAGAAAATATTTTTTTCGCTGTTGGGGTGGTCAGGCGTTGGAACAGGTTGCCCAGGAGATGGCGGATGCAGAGGGTACGGCCAGGCTCAGTCAATGCCCAGATGATGGGCCAGATTCGCCGTGATGAGGCACACAGAGCCGGGAAATCAGTCCACTGCTCAATTAGAGGATGATTATAAGTGTTCGATGAGACTTAAAGAAAGCTAAAGTGCATGTTCCACAGAGAGAATTAGGTGTTACCGAGTAAATCCATTCTCCATTCCCACTGATTTTTGACTTAGATAGGATTATATCTTGTTTTCTATGGTGTAAATGACATACAAATGGAGCAAGGACTCTGGGCAAAAGTATCGAATTGACAAGGTCCGGTACCGATAATGTTACAGCACTAGCAATTTCTCAAATTAAGAAAGGCAGTTTAGTTACAGAGGTTTATGAGAATTTCGTGAAACTTTTTTTTTTCTCCTTTTACATCTACATGTAAGTAATAAGCAATATATTATTTATGCATCTTAAAAGAAATTTCCAGTTAGCAAGAAGTTTAATGGATTACTTTGATATCAGTGTTTTGATTATGTTTTGCTGAATGTAATTTCATATGGAATTAATTGGTGAAAATTTTTTGCTTCCTCTCTTCCACCTCCAAATTTCACATGGTCTGAAGGCTATATAATGCATTTCAGTAACTTTTATTTGTGATTCTCTTGTAGAAGCATAAGACTTACTGAGAACCAGCTGGAGTAATAGGATTCCTATTTTCTTTCCTACAGGACATCATGGCAGCCCATCAGGAGAAAAAACTTGCTGAAGAAAGAAGAACCGTGCAAAATGATACTAAAGCATCTCAAGGCCAGTGGGGAAGAGCATGGTGAGAGAAGCCAATGATCCTAAGTAATCCTTGTATTTCCAATTGCTGCATTGTTACTCTCAGAGGTGCTGAATTCCTTTTAAACTTCCCTCTGTTAATAACAGATTTTTGTGTTGCCCTGCTCTGGAAAGCTCATGGGTAATTTGCTGTAGCAACAGGTGCTGAAGAAGAGTTCTTCAAGTTTTTTAAGGCAGAGAGTTTGCCAGATGGTTTGGGTTAAACCATATTCTCTCCTGGTTTGGGGCAAATTTGGGAGGCAACTTTGGAATGGGATTGTTCTGGAAAAGCAAACTTAAATGGCCTTTCTCTTTGATTGGTCTGGGAAAAAAACTTCTTTAGAGAAAAGTGGAAAAAGCTATTTATTTAACAAATAAAGTGACTACAAGCTTAAAAAATTAATAATATGAAATAATAACACTTTTCATTGCTCTGAAGTGAGATGGAGTGTAGCTTGGGTGTAGCTTGGCTTGCTCAGTCTCTTTATCAGTCCCTCCAGCACTGGGAAAAGCTGTCTTAGGCTCCGGTGGGCTGCAGGTGTGAGATCCAGGTGTTTCTCTGGGTTTTTTAGTCCAGGATAGGTTTAAACAGTTCTAAGGAAAACAAAAAAAAAGAAAAAAGAGTTTAGGGAACTTCTCTGCTTCAGCTAGAAGTTAGTTAAAAAACTAACTAAAAACAAAGGAGAGCTCTCTCTCGCTGTCTGTCCGTAGACAGCACAGTCTAGGAGCAGAATGTGGAGGAGTAAATGAGTTTCTGAAAACAAACTCTGCACTTCTTCTTTTCCCTTCTTGCTTTCAGTACCAGTCTTAAAGGTAGAGGACACAACATCTAACATAAACAGAACAGACAGTTGGGGATGCAAGCATCATAAAGTCACCCTAGGACACACTCCTTGCAAAAAAAAAGAAAAGCAAATAATAAAAATTGGTAAAATTTCTGGTTCCTTCAAGGAAATAAATATTTCCCGAGATTTGGAAAACAGGCATCCTGGCATCTGTGGCATTCCCAGCTGACAAGTCCTGGTGTAGCAAGATTTGTGACTCGTGTCCTAGTTCTCAGAGGGTTGAGCAGGTATTGGCAGGGTGCTGTACTGCAGCTGGGAACAGCAACAGTGGCACAGCAAGTTCAGCATCTTGCTGTCCAAGGTGTTCCTTTTCCAAGTTTCCAAGCTTTGCGTAATAATTCTTGGGATTCCATTATCACTTCAAACTGAATACTCCACCAGCTAGAGCCATGATTGCCACCAAAAAACATGAAGTCTGTAATAATAATCTGGTTTTTGGAGGGGAGATTTTATCTAATCTCTTGCTCTGATCAACTAGCATAGTTTTAGAGCAGTTTGTGGCAAAGTATGTTCTGTGCTGAGTTTTTTATGGCTGTTTGACCCCCAGACATGTCCGTGCCCTGAACATTTTTAGTTTTCATCCAGTTAAGTCTAGAAGGTGCACTGAAAAAATTGTCTGATGTAACTCATCTGTCTGAAACCTGGGGAAACACTATGCTCTGTTTTGGATTACAGGGAGGTGGACTGGTTTTCCTTGGCGAGCATCCTTTTCCTGCTCATGTTTGCACCACTGATTGTGTATTACTTCATCATGTCCTGTGACCAGTACCAGTGCTCTCTGACTGATCCACTCCTGGACTTGCTGACAGGGAATAAGCATCTGTCTGACATCTGGAACAGGACTCCCATGCTGACCTATAGGGCTGCTGCCATCTATTGCCTTTGGGTCACTTTCCAGGTACATGACTGAGTTATAATCTGCATGCAGTGTCTGGTTTCTCCCGCATCTGTTGGATGAATCCTTTTGCACAAAGGACGGTGGAGTGTTGCACTGGCATTTACATTTCCAAGGCGTTTTGGAATCCAAATGAAGCCTATGTACTTGGAAAATGAGTGTGATAGGAACATACACAAATATTCTTTGTGTGACATATTCCTTCGTGAGGTTTTTGAGAAAAAGCAGGTACATAACAACAGTACTCATTTAAGTTAATACACAAGAAATAGATCAAAATAAAAGGACGGGGACCGGCATGTAGTTACCAACTGTCCTGCCTCCCCACCAAAAAAGGATGACAGCCTTACATGAAATACATCCGTAGAGCTGTAGAATAGTTTAGATATATTACTAGTATAAAATCACAACAGCTAAATATTGCCATTTTGGCTTACCCAATACTTACTAGAAACTTAACAGACATGTTGTATTTGATATATGTATGTAAGGGATAGTGTTTTGAGGGGTTTTGTCTTGTCTGTATTTACTGTGAATACATTCTCTCTCTCCTAGGTGGTTTTGTATGTGTCCATTCCTGACTTCTGCCATAAATTTCTCCCTGGCTATGTGGGCGGTGTACAAGAAGGTGCTGTCACCCCTGCTGGTAAGGTGTTCCTTGGAATACATGCACACCATGCAGTCTTCTGAAATTATAGTATTTCTGTTCCTAGATTGTTTAATAACCCATGTGTAACCAGAGGAAACGTGGACATAAATGCTCTCACCTTCCTCACATGTTCAGTTCTAACAAAACTAGAAAGCAATCTAAGTCATCTTTTAGAGTAAGTTATAGCATTTCTATCTTGTATAATTAGGAAAACTGTTGATCTGGTAGGCACCACACCATCAATGGAAAAGTAATGGTTGATAATTTTGGCACTTAAAATTGTCAGTGGACTATTGCTGGTGTTTGAGAAGATAGTTTTACCTGCTCAAGCTCTGTTAACCCAAGGGACTCGGAAAAAATGTGTGATGTGAACTGTTACTGGTGGCTTGTTACTCTAGTCAGCTTTGGGAAAAGTCTAAATTCAGTTTTGCGAGGAGAAAAACTCAGCCTAACAAAGCCTGATGGGTACAGCAGAGTCAAATGGAACATTCAGAAAAGTGCCTCAGAGTATTTAATTGGGAGGATGAGGAGAGAAAGGTCATTTCATGAGAACCTGATGAAGCTTCTGTGTATTCTGTCCATTCCCATATTAATTAAAAGCTGTATTCATGCAGGGTCATGAACACTCCATTTTTTCTTCATATTTTAGGTGTTGTGAATAAATATGAAATCAATGGACTTCAGGCCTGGATCATTACCCACGTGCTTTGGTTTGCAAATGCTTCTTGCTTCCACTTCTTCTCACCTCCCATCATTTTTGACACCTGGATTCCTCTCCTGTGGTGTGCCAATATATTGGGATATGCAGTGTCCACATTTGCAATGATTAAAGGCTACTTTTTCCCTACCAATGCTAAAGACTGGTATGTGAATTTTAGTAATGAGAGAATACTCGGTATCAGAGATTAAAATAGTTAAATATAAATCGGATATAAGAATTGAATGATAGAGTATATTTCACTGGCACAGAGAGCTAGGCCAGTGTATGGCAGTGATTCTTTGCTTCACCAGCACCATCCCCTGTGTTTCGTGCTGCACACTATGGGACTAGCAGCCTCAGTGTCATAGATACATCCACCCTAAATATAGTTAGACTGTTCAGAAATGTCACCAAGAGTAAACTCGGGCACCTCTGAAATTCTACAGTTTATGTCTATTAATGTAATACTTTGGTCAGGTCAGATTGTGTTACCTTGCACGACATTACATGGTTTTATGATTTTTATTATCACTACATCAAATTAATCTGAATTGTGTAGTCAGAGTAGCAATTACCTGTATTTGTGTATAACTCTGTACATTTCTAATTTTTTTATGTTTTACAGCAAATTCACTGGAAACTTTTTTTATGACTACATGATGGGGATTGAATTTAACCCTCGAATAGGGAAGTGGTTTGATTTCAAGCTGTTCTTCAATGGGCGCCCTGGGATTGTGGCCTGGACTCTAATCAACCTTTCCTTTGCTGCCAAACAACAGGAGCTGTATGGTGAAGTGACAAACTCCATGATCCTTGTCAATGTCCTCCAGGTAAATTCCAAGGAGGAAATTAAGAAACCAGTTTGGAAATAAGCTAGTATGAAAGTAGGAGAAAAACGCCTTCCGTGGAAATGAAACAGAGGCATTTTTTCCTGCCCTGAAACAAGCTCATTTAGCAATGTGACTTCTTTAGATTTATTCCCTGATCTGTGTAAATGGAAGCCTGCTCAATAGAAGCTCTGTCCCTCCTCTTTGTCACCCTGTGACTCTAAGCTGAAGAGAGATCAGGGTGGTCAGTTGTGAATTCACTTCCCAAGTGTTTGTCCTTGAATTGTACACTTGCTTTAGTCATCCTACTATTGCTTTATCTGTTTAGAGAAACAGATATTGTGTATCCAGGTAGGTTTTATTTATGTGATCGTTCTTCTTAACAGTGTTCAGAAATGTCTGGTTTGAAGTGCTAACATGAAAACACCTAGGAATTTTGAGATCACACCACAAGGCAGCAGAGACATTAAGCTGATGCTGTTAAACAGGGTGACTGGTGACAGTGTGCTGTATTAATGTGAAATTATTCTGTTGCAGGGTATTTATGTTCTGGACTTCTTTTGGAATGAAGCCTGGTACTTGAAAACCATTGATATCTGCCATGATCATTTTGGATGGTATTTGGGCTGGGGAGACTGTGTTTGGTTGCCTTACCTCTATACCTTGCAGGTAAAAATGTGTACATTTGTATTTGGGCTAATAGGAATGAAACTTTCCAGAAACATTCTTTCTTAATTTGTACCTTAAACATTTCTGTGTAGTTGGACTGTTAAGAAATTGTTGCAACATTCTTTGCAACAATTCTCTTGTAGGAAGACTTCCTGTCTGTGCATGGATTTGACATCTTTTCCTCCCCTGGAAAGAGAGAAATAGTTTTTTTCCTGCCTTTTCCTCTCTTCTTTTGTGCCTCTTTCCATCACTGTCCATTATGTCTGCATACTTTTCTAAATCCTTTCCATTTCCATTCTTTTTACTTCTGCTTATTGAGGGTCTTTTGGTTAGTGGTGATTTGTTTGGGTTTTGTTCCTTGGGTTTTTCCTTCTGTCCAGTTTGCATCCTTGCAACTTCTCTCTTCTTGTTTCACAAAGAAGTGCAGTTTTGGAGAGAGGAAGAGAGAAGGAAACTCTAGGATGCAGAGTTTTCTGAAAGTTTTGTGCAGTTTTACTATTGCAGTAGATTTTTCTACTCTTTCTTCTGGTCTGTTGCGGGTCACTGTTGTCAAGGAATTGACTTGGCAATTGACAAGGCATGCTGAGCCTGTGTTGGAAGTAAATGGCTGATTGTTTTTGTGCTCCCCAGGGTCTGTACTTGGTTTATCATCCTGTCCAGCTGTGCACAGCTCATGCCGCAGGAGTCTTGGTGTTGGGCTTGCTAGGTTATTACATCTTCAGAATGACCAACCACCAGAAGGACCTCTTCCGTCGCACCAATGGCAACTGCAGCATCTGGGGGAAGAAGCCGGAGTACATCGAGTGCTCCTACACGTCTGTGGATGGGACCAAGTACTACAGCAAGCTGATGACCTCCGGATTTTGGGGCTGGGCACGTCATTTCAACTACACGGGAGACCTGATGGGCTCGCTGGCCTACTGCCTGGCTTGTGGCTTTGAGCACATCCTGCCTTACTTCTACATTATTTACATGACCATTCTGCTCACCCACCGCTGCATTAGGGACGAGCACCGTTGTAGCAGCAAGTATGGGAAGGACTGGGAGCGCTACACTGCTGCAGTGCCCTACCGGCTCCTACCCGGAATATTTTAAGGCTAATGCAGGATGCAGGGGAAAGAAAAAAGAAGAAACATGCAGGCATGCCGTGTTTAAAGTAACTGAAGTGAGGCACTGAACTGCCCCATTCTTTAGAAGACTTTTTTAATTGGAATACCCCTCTGAATCTCCCCATTTCCAAATTAACTTGGAGCTTAAGAAAAGACACGTGTATTGAGACTCCTGAGAAATCCCAAAGCTGGGAGGTGGCCTTACCCTTGGTAGTGGCAGGGTTCTGGAAGCAGTTTGCAGTGCTTCAGGAGAGAAGAAAAGGGTTCTGTCATCTCTTTAGGAAAGAAGTTTTCTGATGCAGTTGCTTGTGACCATCAGAACCTACAACTGGGAACAATGGCAAATGAGGTTTGATTGTTGGTTGCTTGTCAAGAAAGGAATGGTGGAAATACTGAACTGCAGAAGCCAGTCTGAAATAACTGTTATAATCTAAAACAAAAGTGAAAAATGCTATAAATTAGTGCAATTTTCAGCACCTGACAATAGGGAACATGACCAACTGAGCATTATTTTGATACTGAAACCAGATTTTGTGAAGCTACTGAGCTGTGCTGGGTGGGCTGGAGTAGAGTTAATTTTTTTCATAGTAGCTGGTATGGGCATAGTTTTGGATTTGAGCTGAAACTGTTGATAACACAGGGATGTTTTCAGTGTTGCTGAGCAGTGTTTACACAGCATCAAGGCCTTTTCTGCATCTCACCCCACCCACCAGGGAGTGGTGGGCACAAGGAGCTGGGAGGGGACACAGGCAGGACAGCTGACCCCAACTGACCCAAGGAATAGCCCAGGCTATATGGCATCACACTCAGCACACAAAGCTGGAGGAAGAAGGAAGTGGGGGATGTCAGGAGTGATTGTATTTGTCATTCCAAGTCACCATTACATGTGATGGAACCCTGCTTTCCTGAAGATGGCTGAACATCTGCCTGCAGGTGGCAAGTGGGGAGTATAGATCCCTTATTTTGCTTTGTTTGTGTGCAGTTTTTCCTTTACCTATTTAACTGTGTTTATTCCAACCCATGAGTTTTCTCCTTTTCCTGATTCCCCCCATCCCACTGTCGGGGAGTGAGCAAGCAGCTGTGTGGGGCTGAGTTGCCAGCTGGGGTTAAACCATGACAGTCCTTTTTGGTGCCTGACATGGAGCTCAAAGGTTTGAGATAACACCAGCTTTGGCTGGAATGTGCTGGGTTGGATTTATAGCTGTTAGTGCTGTTGAGTCATCAGGCTCCTGTGCTTGCCATGAGGCTCATTAGAGGTTTCATATTGATTTTGCTGCTGGCTGTAGTGCTTCTCCTCTCCCTGTGCTGTGCCTGCGGACACCTGGATGGTAGCCCTGGTGACACACCTGGGCTGGCAGGTTGTCAGGGCATTGCTGCTGTTTCTGTGCTGCCGGAACTCCAGTGTGAGCTCGAGTCAAGGGAACTGTGACCTGTGGATGAGCCCACATGGGAACAGGACACCCCCAGGCATCAGTGGCTGGGAATAAGCCCATGGCAGAGGAGGAACCTCTCAGAGCATCTGTGGCCATGGTTATGTCTGTGCCCAAGAAGGGATTGTGGCCCAAGTATAAACCTGAAGCCTCTGTGGCTGTGGATAAGGCCATGCTCAGCAGGTACCCCTTGAAACATTGGTGCCTGTGCATGGAGTCGTGCTGAAACACCTCAGAGACATAGCCATAGATAAACCCCTGGCAGAGCAGTTATAGCCTTGGAGGGACTGCAGTTGTGGGTAAGGCCACATCCACTTCTTTAGTGTGGGTGGAAAACTTCATTCCCAATAGTTTGTATAAAATCATGTTTGTAAAAATTTAAGGTTCTAAAATTCTTAGGTTCAGGGCAAATAAAATATTGCTAATTTTCCTTCAGCTATTTCTTTTCTTGATTGGTTATCTTTCAGAGTGACTAAAGGATACAAAAGGAGCTTTTCAAAAAGTTTAATTTCAAGTGCTCCCTGGAATTGTGTTTTCCAAGGTGAACCAAATAAAAAGAAAGAGAGATCATAATACCAACTATGCAGTTTGTAACAAGCTTGGTATTACGTTTAAGCTAAACCACTTTTTTTTTACTTTTTGCATATAAATATACTGTTAGTATTTAGAGTAAGTAGAAAAATGTAAATTGATGTTTTTTAGAAGCAGCTGAATGCATTGATCTTCATGGCAGGTTTGGATGAGTTGTGGTGGTGAGTGTGTGTTTTGGTTGTGTTGCAGTCATCCTGGAGAGGATGGTCTGGGCAGGAGACAAAGGGTCTCTGCAAACCAAGAAAACAAATGTGTCTTGTAGCTGGGCTTTGTTTCAGAGCTGGATCTACACACATCCTTTGCTTATGTAGCCTTGGAAATTGCACTGCCCCTTTGCTGTTGATGCCAAAGTTATTTAAATATTGCAAGATAATCTGGACTTTTAAATCATGGTAGCCTTGCACAGCACACTGTGGTCCCTTCTGTTCCAGAGAAATCTTGGATGTTTTGTGGAAGAAATTGCCCCTTCAAGACCAATTAAAAAACACTTCAATCTATTCTGTAAACTTCATCCTAACATAAGCATTGTGTGAACAGCACTCCAAGCAGTGTCCCACTAATGTTAGCCTTGAAAACTGGAATCTGAAGGACCATCAGCTTGCTCATCTTCATGCCTGGGTCACTTTGTTGCACGCAGGGCAGTGCTGTTAAATTTGTTTCCTCCAGAATACAAAAAAAAAAATTTTTGAAGGTTTTTGGGGGTGTGTATTGGATTCATTTTTGTCCTGATAGTTCCTATTTATTGATATTCTGTGGTCAATATCACCTCTCGAGTTTGAAGATCATTGTTGCAGTGCAGGCGGTTGTTCGATTGCTGCAACCTTCCTGAAGTTTTCCCCACGAGGAGAGCGCTCCACCAGGCACACAACAAACACTACCCTCACACGCAGCAGCTGATTAACAGCAGAGGCAGGAAGGGTCTTTGTGTGGATTCCAAGTGGTAGTTTATTTCACCTACACACCACAAGGGCCCAGGGACAAAGACCTCAAGAGTTAGAGGGCCAGGCTTATATGTGGGTAGAAGGGGGTGGAGCTAACAGTAACAACCAATCACTGAGAGGTGTGGATGGGAGAAGGGACTACAATGACCAATTGGGAAACACAAGGGTAAACGGCCAGGGGGACAAACCAATGGGGTTACAAAGAACACAGAAACTGCTAGACAGCTGGGCATATAAGGTCAACTGGGGGAGTAATGGCCAACAGGCCAACAAGGGGGTGTGGCACTGGGGTTGACTGACAACCTGCCAGTTAAATAGGGGGTCCATAGGAGAGGTTGAAGTTTAGGGGACATTCTTCCAAGGCACAGCCCTAGGAAGGCCCCTAGCAGGCTCACAGCCCTCCACAACTCCCCTTTATTTATTAAAAAGACCTCTCCTATTGACTTCCACAGGCATTTAACTAGGCAGAAGAACAGTAGAACTATAACAATGACAACTGAAATCCCCAAAATTCCTTTTACCATAGATAATGCCCACCCAGTCAGACCGCAATGCTTGAAAAGTTCACTGATCCCATCTGGGTCCTTCTTGTCTTTCAGCTCCTTTATCTGTTCTTTTAGCTTCTGAATGTTCATGTGAATCGATTCACTGTGTGATGATAAGTTAAAACAGCAGAGTCCCTCGAAGTCTTGGCAGCCATGTCCATGGGCAAGTAGTAAAAAATCAATGGCTGCCCTATTTTGTAGTGTCGCGTGCCTGGTGGTTTCTTCATCAACTAACAAATCGTTGAGGGCAGCAGACATTGCGTTGGCCTGCTTACCAAGCCAGCACCCTAGGTGAGAAAGCTCAACGAGGGCCTTAGCTGTGGCCACCCAAGGTAAAAAAATGGAGACTGCGACCCTCTTTCTTTTACTCCAATTGTTAACTTGACTATCGTAATTTTTGTTTAATTGTTCAAATGATTGATCTTTTTTGATCAAAAAAAATTGATGTTTTTTGGCACACTAATGCNTTTTTGTTTAATTGTTCAAATGATCTTTATTGGCATGCTAATTAATTCTTCTCCTTCCAGTCCTTCAGTAGTGTTATGTTGGGGGTGAGGGTGGTAAGCTGGCCAAGGCTGCAGGGGCCCCCTTAGAGGCGTAAGGGGATCCCTGCCCATACCCGATCTCCACAGATAAGAAACACTCCCTGGGGTAACACTTTGGGATGAGGTGAGGACCAAGAAAGGATGGGGCTGGTGGAATTGCCTCAATTTGTAGGAACATATTTTTTTTATTAGGTGTAACATCTTTCCTGTAGATGGAGCCAAGCTTAGCTCTGCCAATATTACCCAGTGTCCAATGCTGGTTTGGCCGTCTATAATAAAATTGGACACAATACATGGCTTGGGAGGACCCCAGTAGGTCCAATTCTTGAGGCTCCTCTGGTGAATGCAGTAAAATCTTGGTCCACTTGTCCCAAGTATCAACCAGGTTGGGTTTCTTACCTGCATATGGATAATCTTTGGCTGTTAATGGGATTCCCACCAGGCATGTCGATAGGGGATCATGCACGCTGCCTGTGGACATGCACTAACTATCTTATTGCAGTGTTTTTGCTAGTGTGACCCAAATGTTCTGCTTGGGCTGAGGGATGATCCACGCTGCTGCCAGTGGGAAGGCATGGAGCACCCAGATGGTTGTGATGCTTGGATGATGGTCTGCTGCCATTAGGAATCTGGCAGGGACTCACCGAGGATGGGCTGTTCTGTAAAAAAAAAAAGGCTGACTTAAAATCGATTGTTTATAAAGTATTTAAATCATAAATAAAAGCCTACCCCAATCTCCTCTGTATTTATTAAAAAGAGAGAAAGAGAAGAGAGGGTTTCTGGAATATTCAGTAGGAGTTGAAGGGAGAAGGATGCATTTACAGTAAGTTAACAGAACTACTAAGAGAAGCAGGTTTATTGTGGTAGCCCCTAGGGCTACCACAAATTATATACCCTTACCATGGAGGGTATGCAGTGTTTAGATCTGCCCCAGTTCATGTCCTTGCTTGCTGGTTGATAGTGGTTGGTTCTATGTACCCCTGTTCTTTCTAAAGTGATGATTTGTCCCTGGTGCTGTATCCTCCCCTAATGCTGCCATTCCCGGAAACCCTGCCCTCATGCCCAAAATGTTCCTTGTCTATCTTCCCCATGGGCCAGCCCCTACCTAAACTCCGCCTGGGAATTCCCCTAATCTTTGACGCCCCATTGGCCCCTGTGACCTTTTCCCCTCCCTAGGTTTTCTCCATTGGTTTCTACAATGTAACCCCCAACTCCTGTCCCTCCTCTGTTGCATTGTTATTGGATTCTCCTGTCTCCACCCTCAGAATCTCCACCCCTCAATAATAGTCTGTGCTCTCCCAGCTTGGGGCTCTTCTGATACCCAGGAGCTCTCCAGACAGGACCTGTTCCAAGGAAGCCAGTCTCGTTCAATAATTTTCCACGCTGTCCGGATTCCCTTAGAGCAGTAGCTGCCCAGGCAGCTGTACTACAACACACCAGCCTCTCCAGGGATTTGTCACAGTTTCCGATTTTCATCCGGGCTGGTCTGCGGCAGTTTATGCTGTGTAGTCTGTGCATAAGTTGTCATCAGTTGATCAAAGATGAGACTTCTTTCTTTTCTTCCTCCTCCATGCTGCTCCAGGCTGGCTTGATTCTGTGTTTACTTGCTTTTCTGAGCCTGTGTTAGGCATGGAGTCTGGTGGCACGATGTACAGCTTCACATTTTTGCCTGGTGTTGTGACGTGTTTTTGTTGTAGTTTTTATTGTGTTTTTATTTCCAGTAGCCTGTTTTGTACCCCCCCGCTCCACTGTATTTGGTTTAGTCCTGGTTGTCTGTCTAACCCTAGACCTGCTCCTTCTTCCAGAGTGTTCCCTGCCCTTCCCCTTATCCAGATGTCAATCCTACCCTGTGCCAGTCCCTCCCACTCTGGCAATCCCCTAATCTTGGACGCCCCAGTGGCTAGTTCAAATTACATTGTAAACCCCACCTTATGTTCCTCCCACGAGTGTATCTGATTGGCTATAGAGTTGTATCCTCCCATGAACCCTCCCCTGTATATAAGTTACTGTATGCCTTTGTTCAGTGCCTTTTCTGTCCCTGACCCTTTCGGGGAATAAACTTCTCTCAGAAACCATACAGAAGGCCTCTCCCTCATCCTTGTCCCTGTCCTCAGCACCACACCACACCTGTGTGTCGTAGAGCATTTGTGCCCTACAGGCACACCCCGGTTTCGTGCCTCTCTGGGGGTGGCCCACATAATGGCGTGAGTGCTGGTGGGCTGGCTGGGCTGAAGAGACTGCGGCACCAGTGTCAGCTGGCGCTCAACATGCAGCATGAACCCATGACCCTGAGATTAAGGGTCTCAAGCTCTACCGACTGAGTGCTGACGCTGCCGCAACCGAAGTTGATGAGCTTTCAGGTCACCGCTCTCCGAGTCCACAAAGAGGTTCTCCAGCTTGATGTCCCAGGGCAGGACGCCGCGGGCTGTGCAGTGCCGCATGGCCTCTGGCACCTAGCAGGAAAGCCAGTGCACCATCTCCTCACACAGGAATGCCTGCTCCAGCAGGAAGTGCAGGAGATCCTGCGTTTGCTCTGGACACTCCATCACCAGCACGAAGCTGTCAGGCAGCTCAAACCAGTCGAGGAGCTGGATGATGTTGTGGCAGCCAGAGCCCACGTTCTCCATGAGCACGATCTCCACCACAACACAGGTGCCATCGGGCTGTGAGGAGGAGACAATACCTCCAGGAGGCCTGATGCTGCCCTGTGGCTGCGCTGCCCCTGCCTGGGATGCCTCACTGCCCTCTTGGTGCTTGGGATTCCTCCAGCCCAGGGGATGCTTGGGCGCTACGCCTATATAAGATGGGCTAGCATCCGCAGCTGCCAGTGCAGTGCGATGGGACGTGCTGGAGCCATGGGTGACGGTGGTGTCCTACTAGCTGCGTTGTCCTGCTGCTGGCCACTATGGCTGTCTGGTGGGCCGCTGGCCACTGGCAACCATGGAGGCAGCATACAGGGACACCGAAGAGGAGCAAGCGCACTGTGGTCCGGCCCAGAGGCTCACAGAGGAACCAGGCAGCCCCTGTGGCTTCCAGGTCCTCCAGGCCTGGGGTGACCCCTCGCAAGCAGCCATGTGCTCCCGCGAGCCCCCTGGACAGCCCCTGCAGCTGCGGCCCCCGCATGGCAGTGGCCCAGGAGCTGCAGGAACTGATGCTGCTGCTTTGGGCTCGCAATGGGACGTGTGTGCTGCTCTAACTCTGGGATGTGGCAGGTGTTGTGGAAAGGACTGGAGGAGCTGGTGAAGAGAAGCTACCTGCCCTGCTGTGGCTCGTCCAGCTCCTCCAGAGGTCTCCATCCCTTCAAGAGGCTGCACCCAGCAAGATTCTCCATCCCTGGGAGAGCCTCAGCCCTTGGAAGGATGGCACACCAGTGGAGACCTGCCATCCATGCAGGAAGCTCAGGCTGTGAGAGACCCTCCAGCTTGCCAGGAGCCTCTGCTATGTCTGACAGCCTCCATCCCTAGCAGAGGCTCAATGAGACCTGTCAGCCTGCAGAAGGTGCAAAGCCCATGGGCAGGTCTCCCAGCTCCCTTGGACTCACAGACTTCAACAACATGGGCACAACCCTGACTGTTGACATGGCCAGGGAAAGCCCAGAAGTCCAAATGGGAGCCCAGCCTGATCCAGAGGAGCCTTCTCAGGAGCAGCTGGTGGAGCAGCAAGTGTCCTGGAGCCAGCGGTTGTCATCCCACAGCTCCCAGGATGCTGTGCCGGCTGTGCTAGCCAGCAACATTCCAAGCCTGGTGGTGGAGACAACCCTCAAGACACCAAGGAGGTTCCTCCATCTCCAGGAAGCTGCCCCATGACAGCCCTCAGCTACCATGAAGGCCTTTCTAATAGCAGGTGAGATCTCCTGAGGAGCTGTCTGAGGCTGCCCTGGGGCTCCTGAGGGGCAACCCCAGGCCAGGCCAGGGCCCCTGAGAGCAGCCTAGTCCCTGGCTGTTTCCAGTGCCTCTGATGCCACAGCTTCAAAAACCCGTCTCTGGTTTGCAGCTGCTCCTGGGAGCCCCCTGTGCGAAGCCTCAGGCTGTAGCCCCGGCCATCCTCAACAGCTGAGTCCAGCCCACTGTTGCATTGTGTTAATGGTTTGTTCTCATCCTCCCCTGTTAATGGTTGCTCCCTAAGTTGTCCCCTCCTTCCCTCATATCAATCCTTCCCCACTCCTCCTAGTTTGTAGAACTTTACCTGTCAATCCTTGTCCCTCCTCCCCTGGGGATCTGTCAGCCACCCTGCTCGCTCTCCCCTTCTTCTAGAAGGCTCCAGAGAGGGTGTCGAGTGACTGGCCTAGGGGCCATGGCCCCTCCCCTAAAATTCCCTGAGTGGTTTCCCTTATTGTCCTTCATTCCCTGTTTCCACACCCCTATCTACCCTACTGGTTGGTGGTCAGTCCCCTCCCTTGTTACCCCTCTTAGATAAAAACTGTTGCATTCCCTGACTCAGGGTTTTTCAGGCTGTACTCCCCTGAGGTGAGGAACCTTTGTGGGTCTTCAATAAACCTTGGACTGTGTACCCCCGGATTTGCCTATTTCTTCCTT
>WAAE01005361.1:0-24667 GCA_013400495.1 Nicator chloris | reverse complement strand
TTCTTTTTTTTTTTTTAATTAGTACTTACCTAAATTTTGATTCAAAAATATTTTATCTGTGGCAGGTAAGATCACGTTGAGAAGACAGAAGTCCCCTGAGCATCATTTGTTGATGAGGTGAAATGTTTCAGGGGAAGAAGTTGCAGAGAAGTATTTTTCAATTACAGTTTCTTAGTGCTTAACTTGTGGTGACTCACAAGGCAGCAGGAATGTTAGCAGTGAATTTATCCTCTGAGGTTCCATCTCATGTGGCATTTGAGATGATTAGAGAATTAAGAGGTGGGATTAATGTGAAATATCAGGCACAGGAACATCTTGTAAAGCTGGAGGCTCAAATATCAACCTTTGGAAAGGAATTGCAAGCTGTGAATCAGAATTACAGTGGTCTAAATGAGAAGGCTGAAAGGCATTTATCTGTAGCATCAGAAAGCATCAGAAAACTCTGGGCCTTCAGAGGAAAATGGAGGTGATAGAAAATTAAACTAAAATTAAGAACTTGAAGTTGCTTGGCATGAGAAGGAAGAATTGGATATTAGTGAAATGGACATGATCTAGGATTTCTTGGACTTTGCCTTTTAGCTGCTAATGAAGAGGCAGAGATATACTTCTTTCCTCAAGTTTTTTTTCAGCTGTTAAAATAAGTATATTTCACAGTGGTGCAGTCCTTAATGGAACTCCCTTATTTGTTCAGGAGGCCATAAAGAAATACTGGTGTAAATGAAGAGCACAGGACAAGAAAATCACTACTATTGCATAAGGAATCTGCTGCATGAGAACACGTGTATTGTCTTCATCTGGGAAAGTAAAATCTGCATCTCAAGAGCAAAACAGTTTCTCATCAATACAGAAGAATTCTTGGGTTTTGATTGTGAAATTTGTCTGCTTCCACTTTCAAGTTCTGCCTTGTGTATCCCTGTATCAAAAAAGAAATTGCAAAGCTATTGCATGTTTTGTTGGAGGAATATGGTTAGAGACTTCTCCAGGAATAAACAAAAGGAGGAATTTAAGCACAGAGAAAGTGACTCAAGTTCAGAGCACATCCAGTAGCTGAGCCCTGGATCTCTTGAGGCTCTGTCTGATGCTATTGTGTGCCAGTCTTGGATGGCAGTGCTGAGGTGGTTTTTAGGATTTCCCCCCTTTTCCCTTATGTGATTTGCCTTTTTCTGAAGGGCAGTAAAGGAACATACCACTTTGTTGCCAGGAGGCCTAAGTAAAATAAGTCAGAATTAGTCCTTTCCATGTGGTCTGTTGAAGTCTGGTAATATTGGGGGTGTGTTAGAAACGACATCTCAGTAGAGAGATGCCAAAGACTGGAAGGACAGAAAGAACTATCATGTCTCAAAAAAGAGATTCTCCTCAGTGCTGGCATGAGTTCATTTTATCAATGTTAAGGAAGTGTTGATATTTGGCCAATAATGTGGGCATATTGTCCATACCACACCTCCTCAGTGGATTGAAAACCTTACAGCTCTTGGCCTGCTAACCTGGCTCTTCTTTCATAAATGCTGAAGTTCTGCTAAGTAAGAAACATTTTAAAGGATTTTTGCACCATCTTCTCATTATTTAGCATGCAAAGGAATTTACTTCAAAGGACCTACTTGGTGTCTTCCTAAAATACACTTTATTTTGTTCTGAGGACGAGTCCAATTTGTACTCACACGAGCTCTGAAAACCCTGAAATCCTTTTCCAGCTTTACTGAAAGTACCAAAAAAATAGGAAGCCCTGTTATTTGTAATTTTTTATATAAAGTTGGTATCTCTATATTAGGAATTAGACACAGCTAATGAGCCAAGGCACCATAGCTGTGAAGACTCCTGCTAAGTGAACCTCAAAGCTTTCATGCTGACTGTTTGCAGGAGAATCTTTGCAGGAGAATCTTCACGCCACGACCATCCCTGAGCTTGTCTGCTGCCTTTCATGGTGTCAGCAGCAACATGAGCTGTACACTGATTTCCTCTCTGGAAGCTGGAGGTGTGTGGGCATCCTGATGGTTGTAGAAGATTTTCAAAACCCGCCTGAAGGGTACACAGAACTTAACTGACTTATCAGTGAGAGAGAGGTCACATTTCATTTAGAAATTCCGGTTATTAAAACCGGGTCTAAAGGTGTGCTTTGAGTCAGGCCCACAGGACAGACTTTTTCATTTATCATGACTGCTCCCCTGGTAGTACAGACTTTTTCTTCACAGGAGATTTAATAAGGCACAGTTGTAAGAAGAAGGTATGTTTTGTGTTTTAGTGGCAACAGTTGTTGTAATCGTCTATCAGCCTGGTTTCCTCTCACAAATGTGAATTCCTAGGATTTCTGCATGTGCAAAGGACTCTTTAATTCCCATACTAAATGTGTGGGTGTCCTTGTAAAACAGGTAAAAACAGGTTAAGTCTCCTGAAAATAGTTAGGTTTGGTTTTTTTCCCCAGTAAACACTAGATTTCATACTTATATATCGAAGACAGAGTATTATTGTTTAAGTCACAAACTTTTTCTTTGCCCATTTCATCAATTTCATTTTGTTCTTCCACACTCCAAATTTTCCTTAGGGGTGTTTGCAACGTTTTCCAATGAAGTGTTTGTTGCAAGTTTAATTAACTTGTTGCTTATTTTCCTTTCCGCTATTCGACTTGAATTTTAATACATTTAGCATTAATAATAGTCTCTGCCTTAAGGAATTTACAGTAAAAAAATAGGGATATGTGACAGAGAATGTCTTATTTGCAATTATAAACTCGTCTCTTGCAGCTCTTGTGGAGCAGAATGGGGCTAGGGTGAAAGGCAGTAAATAGCTTGGCTTTAACACAGCTTCTTCCTCCTGCCAGTCAGCACCTCCAGAAAAATGCTCCTGACAATGCCAATAACCACTCGATGCTCTCACAACGTTTCTGAAACATAAATAACATTTAAGGACGATTATTTCCACCCCCCTGCCCCCCTCCACCTTTCCTTTTTCCTTATAACCTTTATTTTTTTCCCGTACTCAAACCGGTGCTCTGATGAATGAATAGATGTACCCAGAGCACTGATCCTTATCTTATTAGCCTCCTGGATCTGATTTTATCTCGCTGAGACAGAATTTGGCTGCTGCTCAACACTTGCTGCTGTCACACATGTTGCTGGGCATACTAAGAGCCACTTTGTCACCGTAATGGATGGCTGGATGGGGGACCAGCTCATCCCTATTCAGCAGAAGAGCTGAGGAATATTCATACTTTTAGGAAAGTGTCCAAGCTGTTGACCTGAGTGTTTGCTGCAGGGATGGAGCGCCCCGATGTGCTTTGCTGAACTTGTAGCCTCTTTGTTTGTTAAGCACTGATGATTATTCCTGCAGCAGAAAGCTGCTTCTGGCATCTGTTTCGTGCTAGAGAACTGGGCTGTGGCCACTTTGATTCCTCTTGCATCTCTCAGGATAACTTTTAAGAAAGCTTAAACCACTGTTACTGAATTGACAGTGGATTCCAAAGGGGTTCTTTTACCAGGATTTTAAAAACCTGTGCCAGATCCAACCTATGTGCATTTAAAGTCTGGGTGCAAACAGTTGTTAGACGTCAGTGGGGCTTTTATGCAGAAAAGAACTGCACTCACACAGCAGCTTTCACTGCTCAGCACACATCTTGTGGTTTGCATGCTTATCCAGGCTTGGAAAGGGGTAAATTTGAAACGTGGGTGTGCAAGTAGAAACTTTCTCAGGTGAACCTGGTGGAGAAGGGAGAACTTTGCCTGGTGCTCAGCTGCCTGGATGTCCACTGCCTTTTCTGACAAACACTGAGAGCAGCTTACAGCAAGTTAGACTGACACAGCATATACTGAGGAGATGTTCTTTTAATTGTGTGTAGAAATCAGGGAGTATAAAGGTGGTAGCTATTAAAGTTAACAGTATTTTTAACTTGAATTTAAAATCTGCAATCCCTGATGTTTAAAGCTCACCCCCTCCTCTGCTCTAAGTGATATTTTTAGCAATGATTGCTTTTCATGCTTAGCAGTTCCCTTTGTCCATTGCTTTGATGGTTCACTGGAATGTTTTAACTGGAAAACTGTAATATTTCCAGAGCTTACAGAGTGATAAGTGTTGAGCTCAGGGGCCACGTGTGGGCCAGCTGGGCAACTCCAGCAGCACAAGGAGAAATGAGAGCGGGTGGATGCTGCCTTTCCACCTCCTTTGTGGGAAAACTGGTCACTGCATCATCCCTGCCAGGCAATTTGAAAAGCTCTGGTTACAGAGTTGGGCTCTCTTGGACTTGGAGCAGTGAGGCTTCCTTTTTGTCCAGCTGTCAGAACATTTTATGGATCATGCCTGTAATTTTTCTCTTGCCTGAGTTTTCTCCTGCTTAATCCTCAGTCCAGTGGTCAGGACTGCAGTCCTTTTCTGGTTTCCTTTTTGGGGAATGCTTGATTCATGTGAAAATGATCAAAAGTATGTTTCTACATGTTTTTGTTTCCTTGTTTGCCCTTTTTAAAGTCCCCTAGAATAATATAGTGCGTTGCTGATTAACACTCTGCCTCAACGTAATCATCACCTGGGGTGTTTGGGGTTTTTTGTTGTTTTTTCTTTTTCCTTGGCTTGGATTTTGTGGCTTTTTTATTGTTACATTTTTGTTTGGTTGGTTTGGTTTTTGACTAGGAAAGCCATCCTTTCCTTAGGAACCTTTGTGGTGGAATAAGTAGGCTAGCAAGTTGTATATTCTAACAAAAGTTTTGAGTTTGGAAGATTAAGAATTTAATCAGAGAACAGAGATAAGTAGAAAAATGTTCTGTTATCTCCATCCAGGAACATTCACCATGGGAATGATGCAAGTTCAGCTATGCCCATAACTAAGCTGATTCTTCCTGTCCTCCCAGAACTCTGCTCAGTGAGAGAGACAGACTTTATTCTATTTATAAAGCTGCTTTCACATGGGAAAACATCAATTTTATCTGTAGTAGTGCATAACAGGTGTCACTGAGACAGGGAGCACTACCCATGTTGTGCAGGGCCACCCCAATCAGGGGTTTATTCAAGGAGGAAACAAAGCCTTAATTAGTTCCACTGCTGCCCCTTAAATCCACCTGTTATGAACTAAATACAGTGTGAAAGTTAAAGCTACATTAGTACAGTGCATCAGTTGATGATAGAGCATTGCTCAGCACAAAATCCCAAACCAAGTGTCATGGTCTTGTCCCTGTTTTAGCAGGATGGATGCTAATCAGGAGCTCTGATAAATGACATTTAACTGCATTGCATTCACAGGCCACCACACCATGAACCCTCGAAGTGCTTCATTAGTTCTCCAAGTCTGGTTTGCTTCCCTTTCTCAGCAGCAAAGGATGGACCAGGCAGAGTTCTTGCTGAGGTCCTGCTTTGCAGAACCAGCTCACTGAACTTCCTTCAAAATATTGAATTGCACTGAACCTTTTCTGGCTTCTTTTTTCTTCTTGATGCACTTCCCTTCCATCAGAATTGTTCTGTGGTTTTTGTGGGTATGCTGCCATCCTTCATTCAGGGACTGCTGGATGGAAACCAGCACTCATTACAGTTGTCCTTTAAATCAAGGTGCAAAATAACAAGCAAAAAGGGTGCAAAGGGGGAAACAGGCAGGAGACAGATAAGGAGGTAAAGTGAGGTTGGCAAAAATGTTGGAGAAAAACACAGAAGAGAGAAATCCTGCTAGCCCAGAGAACGGCTAAGAGTGTTGAAGGGTAGCTTGTAATGCTGTTACCCAGGACCTGTGGTGCTCTGTGGGACTGGGGAAGTGTGGTCTTCTTTTCCCCTAATTCCCTTGGACTTTAGTCCACTAATTGTAGTCACCTCCTGATTGCAATTAAATGTATTCCCAGAGGTGGTGTCCTTCTGTTCTCTTTCCCTGCTTCAGCTCTTTGCTTCCCTTTTTCTTGTCAGTGTGCCATTTTCATAATTTGTCTGTTTGCTCTCCACAATTTTGTTTTCAATTTCTGTGGTGTCTCTCTGCTGTTTTAATAATTTTTTGCCTCCATTGCACTTCTGCTTTAGATAATGCCTTCCTTCCTCTGCTTATTTCTTTTTCCATCCTCTCCTGCCCTCTTTGATGACTTTCTCCTTTGCTCCCATCCTTATTTGCTGTTCTTTGCTTGGGATTTTTTGATCCATTGCCACACAGCTTTGCCTGGTTTATTTGTTGCCCTTTGTCTTTCTTAATTTCCCTTCTTCCCTACATCTGGCAGTATTAAGACAGCCTATATCTTAATATCCTAATCATGCCACTGGGATCAAGGGAAAATATTCAGAAAAATGAAATTATATGAGAGTTGAAATTAAGTGCAAAATTCTCCTGCATTTCTCATCATTTTGTTCTCTGAGGATAAGACAGAGGATCAGAAACTTCTTGTACCCTAAAAGTGTTTTTGGGAAAAGTCAGAGTCACCATTTGAATTTTACTACCCAACTCAGCCTCACAGAAGAAGTGTTTAAATTTTGTCTCATTTTTTCTGCTCTGCTCCCTGAAGCAGGGGTGAAATCCTGGCCCATCTGAAAAGAGTGGCAGAAAGCCCCATTAAACTCCTCTGGAGATGGAATTCCACCCTCACTGCCTGTCATCTGTTTTACTTTCTCGGTTTTTAATACCCTGAAAAATTGAATTCACTGAAGCAACAGCCCCTTCAGGCCAGGCTCCAGGGAATTCTATCTGCAGTTCAGCCCTCAGAGATGTAGATGGATCATAAGCTTTTGCCTTTTGGCAAAAAAAAAAGAACAAAGGGGCCCTGAAACCTCACAGTTCTTCCTGCAAAGTTTCTTAAGTTCATGGAGCTTATCAGTTCAGATGTGAGGGAAAGAGCAACGTGACAAGAACACAGAAATGCTTGAATAAAAAAGAAAAAATAGATAAGATTTTTTTTTTCTGGTGGCTCTATAGGTTTATCAGCATCAGGGTGGCTTAAGCTTCTCTCTTGTTATCTAAAAGGGGCACCATGCCCCATTCCATGTTTCTTCCTTTGGTACATTTGTCCAAGTAGATGCATAGCCAGTGCTTGGCTGTAGTCTACTCAGCTGCAGTCTCCTCCTGTCTGGAAAAGCCAAAGTGGTGCTCTGAGCAATGAAATCTCAGGTTTATGCTTAATCCTGCACATCTTAACATTTCAGTTACCCAATCTTCGAAAAGATTGGGCAAGCTGGGTACTCAGAAATTCAGAATTTCTTAATCCTTTCTTGTCATAAATTCAGACCTCACGGCCCTTTGATAGTTTTATCTGCTTAAATCTTTTTTTAGGTTAGAAAAGCAGTGAGCCTAATGGCTCTTAGGAAAATTTGGAACTCAGGAGGAAAGGGTTTGTTCCACAGCCACAGTTGTTTCTGCTCAGTTGATGGCTGTGTCCACTTCTTATGTGAGGAACCTGAGGTGGCTCCAGGGACCACAAAATTATCTTATGGCTATCCTAAATACTGTAAATTAGTCAGTGAATTCTAAACTTCTCTTTCACTATTTTCTTACCCTGCTTAATCTGTCTAACCTGTCCATTAAATCTTCTTGTATCATTATTTTGTATTTAATAAGTGCCCAGAGATTTGTTTCTGAATGGGTTTGGGTTATTTTTTTTTTCCATAAAAAATTACACACCGGTTTAAAGCAGAGCTGGCTTAACCCAGAGAAATGGGATCTGAGTTTGGAATTTTGGGAGAGCAGAAGTTGACTGCTCATGTAACAGCACAACAAATGCAGAACAAGTTTCCTTATCCAGAATTCCCTCTACTTTCTCCTTCCCAGTTTACATCAGCCCTGAGCTTGACCCAAAGTCACAGAGGCTGCATTCTAAGAGCTGTCCAGAGGATTTGTGCAGATAACTGTGCTTCCATACCCATTTGGGTCGTTCAGCTAATAACAGGGAAGATGCTTGTTTCTTGGATTTTAGGACCAAAAATCTTTAATATATAAGCTTTGATTACAGCTTGCAGGTTTGTGATCACTTTGAGCCCATTTGAGTTTGTGAAGGTTTAAGTGCATTGCCTGGTGCCTTGATTAGAAGTCACATTTGAAGCAGAGAGAAAGAAATGTATTATCCAAAAAGGGAATCTGGGTACTGCACCTGCTTGGCCCCACTGTGTGTGCTCACACTTGGAATGCCCTGAAAGATTTTGGTGCTTGAGTTAGAGAGGAAATGGGGGGTTTGTTTGCAAGGGAAGCTACCTGGAAGGAAAAAAAAAAGCCAGTATTGGGGGGACAGAAGGAGGAGCCTTTCTGTGCCTACTCTCTCTCAGTTTCCAACTACGAGGGTATCACTCCTGTCCTCAGGGTTCAAAGGGTTAATAGAGAGAGGGATTTTCGTGGCATTGTGAACGGTACCTGTGATAGTCTCGGTTTAAACTTTAAAGGACAGGTGAAAAGAGAGAGAGGGAGCTGAATGCTTGCCTTATGTATTGGAGAAATTGTTCATTCATGTAAAATGCTGACCTCTGTCATCCTGCCAAGATGACTGGGCCCTAGGGTGAGAGGCTGCTTCAGTGCTGGTTGCAAAAGTTAAAGCTGCCTGGGGTGTGCTTTAAAAGGACAATGTCAAGGTTGGTCTACCCAAAATCTCACCTATCTTTTTTTTTTTTTTCCTTTTCTCCGTCTTAGATCTATTTGCACAGTTCATGTCATTCGTTTTATGCTTTTAAAAATCTTTTAATCTAAACCAAAATGCTTCAATTGCTCTTGGAGGGCAGTGAGTAAGAGGAGAAGCTGTGAGTGTTCAGTGTGCAAATGCAGATGTTGTGAAGGAGGAAAGATCCTGAAACAACACACAGGTATGGGGACTGTCTTTGAATTAGGTGATAATTAGTAAATGAGAATTCAGGCTGAAATGTGGAAGGAATCAATGAAACTGAGCAAAGATAATTTCTACCAATTGAAAACACCAATGCAGATCCAAACTTAAGCTCACAACAAGTTAGTTCAAAACCTCTACTTATTTTTATTCTAATACTTTTTATTCTTTTTTATTATTATTCTGCTGATCCTTTCTCAGTAATAGTGAGTAGATTGTTGTACATAATTCCTGCCATAATTGAAATATATCCTTCCTTCTTTTCTCTGTTTGATAGCCTAATTAAAACCACAGTGTATCAGTATATTTTTCCTACATGAGACAATATCCCAAGACCCTCATAACTCTCATGCAAGTATTTCACCCACTCAAATAATTTCTATTCTAATTGGAAAGCAGATGAGCTAGCTATCTGTGCAAGTCATAAAAGAAAAAGGAACAAGAGGAAGTAGTAAAATCAAAGTAAAGAGAATATTTTTTTTTTCTCTACGTAACTATGATGCTTCCCAGAAGAAGCAGGAGAAAATAATCCTACACAAGCTACACCCCCAGCAAGAAGTCAAAGCCGGGCCTCTTGGAGGATTGCAAGGATTGGAGGAAACAAAGTTCATGGCTGGTTTTAGCTCAGGAGATCCGTGAGCTCTCAGATAAAATGATCTTGCAGTCTGCTCCGTGATCACAAGAGGGCGGCCGGACCGGGCAGACGCGTCCGCTTCCAAGTTGACCTTCCCAAGCTTTCCAGAGTTTATTCCCGTCTCACAAAAGTTTTCCTGTGAACTGCGAGGCTCACTTCTGATTTCCTTCTCAGCTCTGAAAAAAACCATGCAGCTTCTAAGAAAGCCTGGCGTGTCCTAATCTCTTTCCTGCCTCTGAAATGTTGTCCTTCCCTCGCTTTATGTTGTGCTGGCTTTCCTAAATCCTGCAGGAATAGATGACCTTGGCTCTGCTCTGTGGAACAGGGGATGGAAGGAGACTGGATCACAGACCTTACAGGAGCAGGAGAGCAGGAAAAGCCCACAAGATAATCAGCTCCTCCATCCCTCCCCAAATATCACAAATCCTCCTGTGTCTTGGGAAATATCACTTTGCCAAAGCCTTTGAGTGGTTACACCAAATTCTAGTACTTGCTAGTAAAGATAATGAGAGGGGAAAAATCAAACAAACAAATCCACAGCACCTTTTGGCAAAACAAACTTCTGCAGTTATGATTTCTAAATTCTCTTCCTCTTTGTAACTAAGGTTCCCCATGCTCCCTAAAGCAGAGTAACAACCCAGGCAGCAGTGAAGAAGCTGTCTCCGTTAAAAGACACTCTGCCTCCTGCCAACAAGGCTCTTTAGTGTTTATCTCTATTGCATCCATCTGCAGCTAATTGTATAGTTATGGTAATGGTGCCCTCCAGAGGAATTTTGAAGGAATTATAATACTCGGAGCTGATACAAAAGATGCTCTAAAAATGAGTGCAACAGGAAAATGAAATATTATTAAAATGATAAAAGACTCAAACCTCAGGGGGAAAAAAAAAATCTCAGTATCAAAGCCCTTTCTATTTTGCATGTGCATTTACATCTAAGAAAAGCATATCCTGGTTACAAGAGGCTTCTTCATAGCCTGATAGCAAACACAAAGTTTGCATAACTCTGCTTGAATCAAGGGTACAAAAGTAGATGAAGCAAGTGCAGAATGAGAGAGCTGTTCCTGGTCTGCAGCAGACATGAACAATGCATTCAGAGTGTGCTCTCTGTTGTGAGTGGGCCCCAGCCTCAGCCCAGCATGTCTGGATTCCTCCTGCACTCAGGGCTCTAATGTGGACGTGGCACAGTTAATTGAGGCAGTCACAAGGAAGTGCAGATGTTCAGGGAGCCCTTTGGATGAGGTTTGGTTTAAGATCAAGATAAATCATGCTTAGAGTCTCCAATTTCAGTGACTGTAAGCTGCTGTGACACTACAGCTCCAAGGAAGGGCATGCTGCTGTGGAACAACAGATATCTTATTTTAGACCATGTCCTGGAGGCCTGAGCACAGGCCTGAGATGTCACCTCAGCACCTGAATGTCAGGTGCATTTAAGTTTCCTCGTGTTTCTGTTGTTTTGTTTTGTTTTTTCCTTCAGCTCCCAACCTACAGGGTCAGACTCCTTGTTTTATATTCTGAAATTTCTGCCTCCTCCTCCTCCTCCAAAACACCCAGCCAGCCCTTAATGAGACCTGAAATGGCAGCGAGTTGTGTGTTCATTTGCTTTCAGGCATAGCCCAGGGCCATGTCTGACCCGGATGGTGCAGGTTTGCAGTCAGGTGTCCATCAGCACAGCTCCCACGCTGCCACTGCCAGAACTGCAAGGAGCAGGGAGGTGTTCCCCTGCCTGGGATCAGATGGGTCTGGTAAGGTCAGCACTTGCTTGGGAGAGGAGAGAGATGGCTGAGCTGCTTGTGATGTAGTTCTTCACAACAAGGTCACCGCCCCCAGTCTAAAGCTGCTCCTGAACTGAGGTTTCTTGTTTTGCATGAGCCACGAAGGAGGGTGAGATGAGCTGTGCACAGACAGGTAGGGCAGGGGGGACAGGACATTACCAGTGAATGTAGGGAATGCACCTGAGCTTCCTGGCTTTTTCACTTGCCCCTGTAACTGTGGTGAATCTGGGTCTCATCCCATCCGTGTTCATGGAGTCAGTGCAGGTGATTTTGACAATCTTGTAGGCCACCGTGACAGATGTTATCATTTGTTTCTTTTATAGTGATTACCCCACCCAAAAGCACCAGAAATTACTGACTGTGAAGAGACTGTGGGGCTCTTTGGATGATGGATTTTCAAGAGCTGTCGAATGGGTGGAGATGAGTAGAGATCTCTTGTTTTCCTCTCTTCTTTTCTTATGCTTGCCAGACGATCTGAGCTCACTGTGAACTGGGAACCTGTCCCTGGAAGCCACCAGCCACCTGTATGGACATTAACTCCTCCTTTATCTTCCCCCAGATATCTAGATTTCATCAGGATGTTGTCCTGCCCTTGCCCCAGGGCCCCACTGTTCTCCCCAGGGGTACAGGTGCAGCAGCTCACCTCTGATGTGAAGCACCCCATTCCCTTCCTGCACCCACCTCTCCCTGCTCTTGGGAGGAGCACAGAGCAAGGAGGGGAGGCCAGAGGAGTGGGAGCAGCAAAGGGCTGCCCAAAGCAGTGCGAGACAGAGCAAAAATCCAAGATATGGCTGCTGCAGTGGGATGAGTGCCTCTGGTATGGAGAAGGGTGCATGTTTATCACTGCATAAGTGCCAGGATGTGAGAGCCTTGTCCAGCCCCAGGGAAGGCACCTCACCTGTTTAATTCCAGATAGGCAATGAACAGGGTCCTCCTTGCTGCCCTCCTGGTTCAGACACACAAACACATCATCAGTTAAACCACCAGCAGCCCAGCACAGGGCCTGGCACAGCAGGGAGCAGGTGCTGTTTAACAATAATGCATGTGTGTGTGTCCCATTGATGGAGAAGGTACTTTGGGGTGACAGATGAAGCTGTATGCCCAGATCTGCAAGCGTCTCTTTGCCAGCCACTCATTCATGGGCTGGTCTGATTGTGGTGGAGGGCTGCTGTGAGCTTAGTTTACACACAGGAGTTTGCAGAAATATGTTTTATTGCAGGTAAGCCATGCCTCTGCATTATTTATGTGATGACTTCAGTAAATTATTGTTGCCTTTCATGCTGCAGGTAAAGTAATGAAAACAGTAATGAATGCTTTGCTGACATGCACATGCAACCTAAGTATGCAGCCAAATTAGCTATCTAAGCAGATGCTTTATATCCTGAATTGCACATAAGGAATGCTGTTCAGTTGGTTTAAAAATTATATGTACACCCACAATTTTTTTTTTAAATAAAAGCCTTTTTTTTTTTTTGTTGGTTGGTTGGTTGGGTTTTTTTAAGCAACAGTTTCAATTGTACTGTGAGCAATTAGGACTGTAAAATTGAAGTCAGAAGGAAGACATCAGAAGCTGACCATGTGCAAGAAGCTCAGGGAAAAGCCAGAAATATTGTGTTATTTAAGCTGCTGTCATGCTGCAATATGGGCAATATTGCAAATAGAGATGCTCTTATGCTTAAAGAGTTATTATTAATTGGTTTTCTCTGGTGAAGGCAGTAGAGCTCTGGTGTGCCACCCTGAGTGGTTGAGCTCTGCCCTTTGGGGGTTGTTGCAGTGCACCCCCACACTGAGCAGGTGTTCCCACATTAGGAAAAGAGTTTAAGCCTCACCCCTAAACTTTTAAGAAGAAACAGAAACTTCTATGCTCTTCTCACTATAATTGGCCCAGTGCCAGGACAAAAGCACCCATGGGATCCTCTAGCTGTTCCTCAAGAAATGTAACTATTTTCTCTTGGGCAGCATGCCAAAAACCCCTCCTAGATTGTTGAATATATAAGAGAGAGCAGGAAGATTCTCGGGGCATTTTCGAGGTGTCTTAGCAGATGCAAGGGACCTCCCTGCACTGTGAATGGCTTTTACTCTTTTGTTTTGTACAGTTTGTTATTTTTGCTTTAATTAAAACCTTTTTGCTTTTTCAAAACACCTCTGATCAGTCACCTCGCTAATTTTTCTTAAGCCATTTCTGGGAGGCTGCTGGACATCCTCAGAGTGTGATGAACCTTTGTGGGCCTAAAACCACTCTGGCCTCACACAGAAATTCATCAGGGGGCTCTTTGCCCTCCTTCTGCTCTGGCAGCCTTGCAGAAGGCCCAAGCATCACGAGCTGCAGTGGAAAGGGGTCTTGGGAACAGCGATGAGCCAGGTGACACAATCTCCCCTAGGGAAAGCCTGCTGCCGTGGCTGGGGAGCTTATCTCACCAGGGTGCCAGTATCACAAGAGTGTTCCCATGTTTGCACAGTCCATGGTGTGAGCAGTTTCTGGAAGGTCAACAAAGCCCGTTGAACACACCGGAATGACGAAGCCAATTTCCCAGAGAGCCATCGAGCAGGCACACTGGGCTGGGAAGATGAAAAGAATAGCATAAGAAAGCAGTGGGGAAAAACAGAGAAGGTAAGAGGAATGGAAGAAAACAAAGTGAAATTTATGAAGCCTTATGAGCAAGAGGTTTGGTTTTGAGCACTCTTCAGTTTTGGGGTTTATGACTTTCTGGTGAAACTTGTGGGTTGAATTCTTTTCTGAATCATTTGAGCTCTCTTCTTGGGTCACTTTGCATTTGTATGTATATACCTATTTAGGCTTTTGGAGAGAAATGTAAGTGTACACATATATACTTGTATGCATATACATGTGTGTTTAGACACACATATATACATGAGTGTGTGTGTATCTGTGTGTACACACATAAGAAATTGCCTGCTTGTCCTATTTTAACTGCATATTTTAACACACATTAAGACTCTTCTCCATTTCAGCACTTAATTTTTTTCCAGCAATTTGAGTTTTTTCAAAGCCTGAGTAATTGTTTCTGCCAGGAACAACGCTGTTGAAGGGCGCTGTTCCTTTCAGAGGATCAAAGCACAAAAGATGTTCAAATAAAAGGAGAGATTAAATTCTGTAGGCTACATTTAGTCCTAGCTAGCTTTGCAGCCAGTGTGCGCAGGCTGTGAAGGTTGATCTTTCACAACAGCTTATTTCAAACCTCAGGAGGGTGTTGGTAACTTAGTAACTTTGTGTATTAGGTGTAGGTGTCAGCAGAGCCTGGGAAAATGTTTTCTATGTTAAACCTTTTTTTCTTTTTTTTTTCAATTTGTTTTTCTCAGAAAAGTGGAACTTTGCTTCCCGCCCCCTCTTTGCTCTCCGTCCTTTCCCTTACTTGTTCTGTGTGAGTAAACGGAGGGTGAGGAGTGCTTTCAGAATCGTAAAGTCCTTCTTGCCCTTTACAACAAATGCCTCCTTCCCTGATGAGTCACTGTAATGACTCAACCACTGTATTATGTCTGTTGCAACTTTTATTTTCTTTGCCCAGCAGCATCTACTCTGCTGGGTTTTGCTAAACAGGTAGGAGGGCACAACCCCTGCTCGATGAAACTTGTGAGAAGGAAATAAGGGCCTGTAACACAAAACAACCTCTTCTTTATTTTTATTTTTTAAAAACCCAATATTCTTGTTTCTCTGCTGCCTAAACACATCATCCTGGCGTTTGTTTTTGCCAGCACATGGAAAAGCCCTGGTGTATCCCTGTAGTTTTCTGTCCCTGTCTCATCACTTTGGTGCGGCAGAACTTCGGAGCGCTGCTCCAGGAGAAGTATCACACCCTCCTCAAGCAGGACCTCGGCAGTCATGAAATCTTTCCCACAACGAGGGAACACATCTGTCAGTGATGGTGACAGCTAAGGTGATGTCCCCTGGAGCCAGGCTTAAAGCTCAGTTGCCACTGTGCTCGACACAGCGATCTCTGTTCCCTGCCTCACGGTTTTGGGGAAATGACAGTAGGTGGCACTGGAGAATAGTAGCACAGAAGGATGGATCTCTTATGAACTGGAGCAGTTTCCTCACTGGCGCTCTGTTTAGCCAGTTTTCCATCCCCACGGATTGCTAAAACACTTTGCTGCATTCCCTTTGCAAGCCTATCATTACTCGGAGCCTGAAGGCTTCAAAGGCAAGAGCACTATTTCAGAAAGCTCCAAACTGCCTGGGAAGCAGCGCTGTGAGTAAAAACCTGCTGAAGATACTGTGCTTCATTCTGGGGGGGTGTGGAGAGATTATTTTGCCAGCTCTTTGCCTGCAGCTCTGTATCAGACCTGGTTCCAAAGAGCACACTCATGCACAGCCAAATCAAATCCAGGGTTATTCCTTCATCTGGGTGAGCTGTCGCTCCTGCCGGGTGGTGGAGCAGCGAGAGTGCCTAACAGAAGTAAAGGAAACATCCCAGGGATTGTCTGGTTTTGTCTCTGGAGATGGTGTCCCATAGGCCAGCAAAAGAGGAGGAGACAATTCTTGGTAGTTCTAGGAGGAATTAGGGTAGAAAGTGACTCAGCAGTTCCCTGGCTGCTCCTTTAGTGGGAAGCACCAAACAGGCAAGCAGTGGCCACCCTAAAAGCCTGGGAAAATTTGGAAAATGTTCAGAGTTTTTCAAGAAAAAACTTCATAGCCTTCTCCTAGAAATCACCGTGGGCAGAGAGGCAGAGGGGTCCCAGTTCAGTTTGTATTACATGTGCAGCCTTCTGTGTGTGTGCTTGGGAATAGGAGCTTTTCCCATGTGTATTTCCTGTTTTCTCAATCCTCCTCCTTGAGCTGTGTCCAATTCCCGTGAGATGAAGGAACATCACATAAACTCTGAAATGGCAGCTGCTAAAATTGGTGTTCCTCCCTCTCAGGATCACCTCACAGTAATCACTGGAAATGAGTACAGGACAGCAGAAATGCCACCAAACAGCTCGAGGAGCAAGTTGACATTTCAAGAGAATATATGGAGAATATATGACAAAAAAATGCATCACCTTTCACCAACTGAAACAAGTTTTGTCCTTGTCTAACTGCTTTTATATCACAGTGACATCATTGACAGCTTTTATGCTTTAAAGGCCAGGGCGTTTTTCCTGTAGTGCTTTATCAAATTATAACTTCAGTTTATCAGATATAAGATATCAGATATTAATTATTAACTTTATATGCTTTACTCTAATCTGTTCAGTCTTATTGCATGGCTTTTTATAACTGAAATACTGTTCTGTTGACACTTCCTCCCTCCCTGTTTCTAAGGATATTTTCTTGCCTTTTACAACCTTGGGATTTTGCTTGAATTCTGAATGGCCACTTCAGTGGAGCAATTTATAACTTTTTAAGGAATGGTATGAAGTGTGAAGGCAAGTGGTCCCTGAGGGAGCTCCCTCTGTGTTGTGTCTGGAGTGGCCTCTGCTGCTCCCTTTTATGGAGGGTACTGGGCTCTTCGAGGCTGTGGGAGATGGACGTGGCCAGTGCTGTGTTTATTCCAGCTCTTCAGGCCCTTTGCAGAGAGCCAAGTCCCTGGTCTTGGCTGGTCCCTGGGAAATATCCCAGCATGAGGGAGGTTCTTCCACTGTTGTGCTATCCCAGCTCTGCACACTGAGGAGCCAAAGCCAGAGGGCCACTCTGACACCAGGGGTTTGCATTGTCCCCCTCCCCTGTGACTGGAGCTGGGAGCTCCTTTTGGAGCATGTAGATGGAGTAGATAAATATTTTTAATCCTGTTCTTGTGCAGAAATCTTCCTAAGAATCAATTCTTTCCCTTTAATGAAGTTGTTATTTCAAGCATGTTGGAAACTTGCACGGAAAGTGTGAGAAAATCCACCTAGATATATATATATAAAAGTATGGTTGGGTTTCCAAATCCAAATCTCCTTCTCCTTCCAAAGGAGAAGGAGAATAGATAAGGTGTTACCTTTTTACTGCTACTTCAGTTTGAATTTTCCCTGAGGGATGACGGGAAGAGAATCATCACCACCATAAACCGGTTAAACAGGAAGGAAAGCTCCTGACGGAAAAGTTACGCCTCCTTGATAGTGAAAGCACCCAGATCACCTGAAAATGTCTGTGAGCAGGAAGGCGCAGGAGGCTCTATATCCTTCTAACAAATTGTGTTTCAGGTAAGGAGTTGCAACAGATCTCTTACTGCTTAGCAAGTGCCCCAGTCATCTCCTCCTGGGATGTGGTAAAAGGGAAAATTGAGCCCGCAGCATGCCAAGCTTTTTTTACGAGGATTCATGTGCATGTCCAAGTGTGGAAAGTGGTTTTGTGTGCTTGGAGGGTACTTGCAATGCTGTGAGACTCTCAAGCCTCTTGATTTGTAGTGGATATTTTACAGCATTTGTTGGGATTCTCCCATAAAACCCCTGATCCCAGAACCTCATGATTATGTGAAAATGCGGCTGTCGTTCAAAAGGACAAGGAGGGCTTCTTAGCTGTCGGAGAAAAAAGCCAAACCCTCCAAAATTCAATGTGAATTGAGAAACCACAAGGCAAAAAACCAAAACAAAAAACCCCCGAAAAACTATAAACTTAGGTGCTTTATAAAAAAACTCATATAATTTTTTCCTCCTTATTGATTTTTGAAAATTGTTGTATCAATGCACTTGACAATACTTGGAAGGTGAAACAGTGGCTTGGCAAAGAGCCAGACCCTTCCCTGAACTTTGCACCCTGCTTTGAAAAGGATGAGGCGTTGGCCCTGGTGGTTCTGGCCAAGCTGGCACGACTTACACGAGGGAGATTTGCACCAGGACACGCTGAGCTTCCACTCTCAGGGGTCAGTTTTAAACACAAGCCCCTATGAAAGACTCAAGATGCTTCTGTGCAGAGGTTGGTTACAGAAAGCCACAGTGGTGGACGAGCAAGGTTTTATGTCAGACATTTGTGTGCCATCATAAACAGAATTCGTTTGAAACTCAAGGAAAATATCCTAGAAACAGTTGAAAGGCTGTAAAAAGTACTGTATTTTCTGTGCCTTGTAGTCTTCCAGACAGCCAAGCTTTTTTTAAGGAAGATGGGACTGCAGGGAGATTTTGTTATTTTGTCTTCTATTTCTTCCTGAAACATTCCAATTTTCAAGATGGATTAAAAAAAGAGTGAAAGACCTTATAGTTCTTGATTTAATGGCTATATAATTTTCTTTCTTGTTTTCTTTCTTTTATTTACCTGCAGTGGAAATGAAAAACAGAGAAAGTTGTAAGTTAGGACAATTTCTGAGAAACTTTTGTTGTTATACTTATTTTTTTTTAAATGGTGTCATTTTTATCTAAAAACATAGTGAACTTCAGGATTCATTCTGAGAGAAAGCTGCAAAACTGTAATTGTATTTTAGATCACCATTCAAAGTGGTATGCATAATTTTTGTTATGTGGCCTAGTGTAATTTCATAAATGTGGGGGTTTTTTCAACAGGTTAAAGCAAACCAAAGCATTCTACACATGGAATTACTAAGTGGAGTGTTTGAAACAGTAGTTCAGCCTCTGAGTTGTAGGTTTTATTTCAGTCTGTTTAAGTTTTCATTTCATTTCTCATTCCACACTGTGGGTGACAGAAGCTTATGTCACTTGAGTTTGACTTAAAATGAAACAAAAATAAATAAAATTGGGATGAATACCTTCTGTTGTAACATAGATTTCCATTGCAAGGAGCTATTATCTAAACTAATATACTATCTTGGGGACTTAATGGAAAATCTATTTGTGGAGCTAAGCTTTAGCAATTTCTGGGCACACTTTTTCTCTCAATAGCTTTTTCTGCTCGGGAATACATTTTTTTATTGAATTATTAAATCAGATGTCTCTATTTCTTTTAGGTGATAAAATACTCCAGCACAACTGTGTGCAGTGTGTGCCATTGCTATTCTGTGTCATTTGTGGGTTTTAGGCTACATCTGTATCAGTAAATGGAACAGGCCAAGGCCTTTAGGGCAAATGGCCCAGAACAGACTTTGGTTGTGGAACTGAACTCCCTTCCTAAAAATATATATCCTCATGCCTACTGACAGCAGTTTCCAGTGCATGCTGTCCATCTGAACCATAGGAGTACTTGGCACATGCCAAAATCACATCAGGAGGTTTGCTAGTAACGCCATTAATGATGGAGCTGCAGAAGCTCATGCCCCTGCCTGTTAATTTGCTAAAAATAGTCCAGCCTCAGGCTTTGAAGATAAATTTCTTCTGTAAAACAAGAAACAAAAAAAGGCAGAAATTTATTTATCTTTTTTTTCCCCCTTTATTTATGGCATATCCTAGCTCTTGGGGAATATTAATTGGAGGTCCATGTCATCTATATTCTTTGACTTTCTTCACCTGATTACACTAAGATAAAAAGTGGTGGAATATGAAGGAATTGGAGGCACAAAAAAGATGAAAATGTGAATGAAACTGACAAGCATTAATACAAAGTCTTCCTTCCTGCAAGTGTAGAAACGATGAGAAAAAACAGAGATTTTCTTTAATATTTATCAGAATTAGTATTTTTAAATCACAGTGACATCACTGACAGCTTTTATGCTTTAAAGGCCAAGGTGTTTTTCCTGTAGTGCTTTATCAAATTATAACTTCAGTTTATCAGATATAAGATATCAGATATTAATTATTAACTTTATATGCTTTATCCTAATGTTTGGTCTTATTGCATGGCTTTTTATAACTGTTTTTTATTATTTTTTATAATATTTTGATCAGCTCTTTCAGGCATTTTGTTGCTATTATTTAGGAGTCAAGGATAATAATAATAGTGGTCGTTTGTTGTTATTGTTATTATTATTACAACTATAGTAATAAAAATATGTCTGGAAATAAGGATCAGACAAAAGAATAATCAAGGTCCACTCTCTGGAGAAATCTCTAAAGCAAAAAAGACCAAAGCAGTGTGGTGCTTTCATTATATTAGATATTTTGGGGTTTAACTTCCATTCTGTGCTTCATTTCAGTGGTATGTAGCTCCAGTTCTGAACATTGCCCTCTTGACCTTGGAACTCTTATGAGACTTTCCTGAGGACCAAAAGGACTGAAGGGAACAATCAGCCATGGCACATTTTGGCAGGGTTCCCTTCTCACACGGTGAATTCTGTGAAGGACAGCCTGGGGACCAAACAGCTTACCCAACGTGCCATTCTGGTTCTGATGGAGAGATCCCCCTAGGATTTGACAGAATAGTTGATGAAGTCAGCAATGAATTTGTTTTTTATGGTTCATCCCATCCACATCATCATGAGGAAATGTTTTTCCCATCAGACCTTTTTGGTCAGAATGTTCCTGACCAGCATCTTTACAGTTATCCTCTCCTTGCTTATGGAGAACTTTACCCTGGAAATCCAAACCCTCACTGGCAGCAAGGCACAGTGTCCCCAGTGGTTGGCTTCAGACCCTCTTTACTGCCTGATTGCAGAAACTTCTCCCTGGTGGATTCCCACCCCTACAGTCACGAGAGAGAACTCCATGGAAGGGAGAGTGTAAATTCAGTTTCAAATGTGGAAAGAAGCAACACAAATCTGGAGTTTCAGATGGGCTTTGACAATCTGGATGCTCCAAGTCCTGTTTTCTTAGACAATTATCCATTTGGACAAAAAGTGAGAGAAGAAAGTGGAAATGGGGAAGATTCTTTAACCACCAGAAGATACAACATAGGACCTAAACACCTCCAGGGCTTTGGACATAACAGAGAGGTATTTAAACTTTCTTATATTGACAGTGCTTAAAGTTTTTTGTTCTTGATTGTGTCCTTGTACTTTGTGTGTTCACTTACACTGTTGCAACATGGATTAGAAGCACTTAGTTTAAAGACCTTATGAAAAATAAAACATTTATGCCTCAGGGGAAACAAAAGAATTTTATACCAGAAGAAAAGTTAGATTATGGTCTAGAATGCTCCAGTAGGCTCATTTTATGGCTCACTGAACCATAAAACTACCAGAGAAGGATAAGTACAGAAATGTAGAGTAAGTTGTGTTTGAAAGATGAGACGACAAATCTTTATGGTCTGACATGAAACCTGAGATTCAAAATAACAATACATTATGTTGAATCTGGTTTGTTTTGTTCTTTTGTTGGGGCAGATTACTGTCTCTGTGTCTAGTCTGCCTGATATGTCCTGATCCTGAGAGATGGAACACATAGCCCATCCTGCTTTCACCATGTTCTGCATGCACTTCCATGTGCAGATATAATTATTTTCTAAAAATAGACACATCTACTCTGACAGTGGAAGCTGGATCCTCTGATACACACTCTGCCTTTTAGCTGTCTGTCTGAAGCAAACCCTTTATATTTTCTTTCTCCTTCATCAGGTGCTCATAGCTTTATTTGTGATTTTGCCATTTTTAATAACCATGTCTTACGGGACTCCCATGACTCTCTGTGATATCTGTCCTCATTTTCTTTCTTTCAAAATCCTGATATGGAGAAGGGAAAAGAAAATGATAAATCCTTCCTTTCCTCCAGTCCTTGTTAGCACTCTGAATCATTATGGGAATCCTGAAATAGCCTGCAGGATACCTCTGCACCATGAATATTAAAAGACAGTTTAGGTTCACCTTCTGCCTTTAATTCCCAGTGATCACAGGATCGTACAGCAAGGGGGAAGAGGCACTTGATTGACTTGTTTCTATGTCTCTGAATAAGGAGAACTATAAAAGTAAACATATGCAGGCCCAGACAGATGGGAAGGCAGCAGGGGGAAATATATCTGAGGACAAGAACTCTTAAGACTAATCCTGTGCACCGCATTTTAGAGTTTCAGTGATGAATACAAAAGAGGAGGGGAAGAATAGGTGGAGAGACAAAAGGCTGTTGTTGATGCTTTTTACTCATGATAGGAAAACTAAAGTGTGCTGACACAACGGTGAAAAGAACAAGCCTTCTCAGGAGAAAAGCAGAAAATAGTGGGATACAAATGAGCAGGAGGAGATGAAATCATGGGGTGGGAAGAAG
Source organism: Nicator chloris (assembly GCA_013400495.1). Classification (NCBI taxonomy): domain Eukaryota; kingdom Metazoa; phylum Chordata; class Aves; order Passeriformes; family Pycnonotidae; genus Nicator; species Nicator chloris. The sequence continues at coordinate 2,572 of WAAE01005361.1, read as the reverse complement.
AGGTGCTAGAGGAAGCAAGCATTAAAGAACAGGCACAAATGCTTCTGTGATGGAGGAGGAGAGAATTACAGGGGAGGGAAGAGAAGAGCTGAGTGAGTCAAGGACAACTACAATCGAATGTGTGGGAGGATTTGATTAAGTCAGGGAAGTATTTGAGCTGTTTAGCTCAAAGAGGAAGAAATGGGAGAGAGGAGTGAATTGATTTGTAGCATAAAATTCACTGTGGTCACAGGAATTCCTTCAGGGAGGAAAAGCCATGTCAGGATAGAAAGGGAGCCAAGGCAAGGGGCTGGCAGCTGAATCTTGAGATGATAAGGGAAAATAAGAGTGAAAGAAACTCTAAGAGAGAGGGAAGAGCAAAAAAGCCTGTAAAGCAGTTACTGCTGCTAGGCTGGGAATTTTGGAAAACACAGGGGTGACAGACCTGATGCTGAGTAGGACAATCAGAAGGGTGGGAAAAGTGGAACACCACAGCAAAAGGATGAGAACAGGTTGGGTTTGTGAGGTCCAGAACAAGTAAATAATGTATCCAAGTTGTTGGAGATGAGAACCAAGACTTCAGAGTGAAATACAAAGGATGCTGAGACATGGAGATTAGAATTGAGATGGGTCATAGGTAGGCAAGATGAAATATTCACACCTCTGAAATTATACCAGTATTATATCAGTATTCTGATCTGTAGCTCTTGGGTGCAATTGTGTTGCCCTAGGCTTTATTTAATGTGTGCTAATCAAAATATGTTCAGTGTAATAAAGGAAACATTACTTTTTTCTGACCTCTTCATTACAGGTCAGATGCTCAAAAATAGTAAAGAAAACTATCTTCATAGCATCCCAGTGAAAGGAGGTGTTATTTTTTTCCGTATTAGAAAGAAAATGGAAATAAAATCTAAAAAGTATCTATTTAGCTATTCCATCTATGAATTTTAGATTATAATATTTTCAGAGTAGCTAACAAGACTCATATCTTCACCCAAGTCCCATCATCAGACCAAACATTATGATTTTGTTTTGGCTGCTCCAGAAATGAGAAATACACTATTATTGTTCATATTTGGAAGGATGGTTTAGGTGCCTTGATTAGCATGATGTCAGAAGTCTATGGATGAAAAACGATTCCAGTCATCAAGGGATGCATTCAATTGTTCCATCCCTGTTGTCGTTGGTTCTCTCCCTATGCAGTTCTGTCTCATTCACTGCTTTCTTTAACATATTTGCAGTGCATGGAAACTCAAGTCCTGCTGAAAAATAATGTGCAGAAATGCAATGGTATAATTAACATTTTACCTTTACATGTAAGAAGAAAGCAAAGTTTCTGGACATGTGAAAAGAAGACATGACCAAACGAAATCTCTCATCCTTATGATTATTCAATGGAGCTGGAGCTATTTATGTCCTTTATATACCTCTGCCACCAGAAGGAACTTGACTGACTTTGCAATGGTATTTCCCAGACGTTTAGACTATTACTAGGCTGCAGAGAATTCTTGTTTGCCATCAGGGATCACTCAGAGATGCTGCCAGCACAAAAAAGCAGAGAGCTCCTGTGTCACTCCTGTTCCCCACAGGGGAGGATCCAGATTGCAGCTTTGGGCTGTCAGGCTCCTCTTTTCCATCCTTTAGTAGTTATCTAGTTATACTCTTCTTCAACCCATGAGGATTTGAGGATTCATACCCATGTCCTTGTGGCAAATCATGCATTCCAAGTCTTGTCCCATGCTTGATCAATTCCTCTCTGCTTCTCCTTCCTGAGTTCCCAGTTGTGGTTTTGCTCTTTTAATACCTCCAGTCCCATTTATTGTTGTGTCCCAGCCTCACCTTTTCTTACCTGTGGACTAATTTTCTCACCTTTTCACTTCGTGGCTATTTCTCTTTCTCCATGTACTTTTTCCAGGGCACTGTACCTGCTCTTCAAGGACAGAGCTGCAGCTGAAAAAGGAGTCTTTGTTTGTTTTTGTGGGTTTTTTAATGAATAGGTAATTGTGGGAGGCTGTTACTGTTACCAAATCACTCATCATTTCTAAATAGTGAACGTCCTCCAGAGGTTCTTATTACTGTCTGACAAAACAAATTGTAAGGCAGGTGCCTAACCAAAATGGAAAGAATGAACCAGTGGAGGTGTTATATTTTCACTGGATTTTGAAGGACTTTTTCAACAGTTCTTGGAAGAAGGAAATGATGGACTATTGATTTCAATTGCAAAATTTAATTTTACTCTCTTATTTACACCCTCTTAACCATTGTTTTTCCTACCAGACAATTTCAATTTTCCCCTCTATTGATGATTCCCCCTTAGTATCTTTAAATTTCATATGCACTCTCCTAATGCTTTATGTGGTATTGTGGGTAATGAAAATACTACATACCATCAGTTTGGGGTCTCCTTGTATCAACAGAAGGTTTTGAGCTTTTCTGGCTTTTGAGCTTTCAGTTCTTCCACTGTGATTTCCCAACCAGCCAGCTCCCAGCAGATCTCTTATCTTTTATAATCATCCCATCTTTTAACTATAACTTAAATTTCCCACCCTGCATCTTTTAATGCATATTGCACTTTCTTGCCCAGCCAAAAAGG
>WAAE01005359.1:11231-21665 GCA_013400495.1 Nicator chloris | reverse complement strand
TTTTTCTTACAGAAGAATGGCCAGCCATATTTTTTTGTACAAGTAGTCTGTCATCACCATCATGTCTCCTGGAACCTCCTTTAAAAACTAACATTGCATTAATCATCTTCTAATTCTGTGACAATAATGCAGCTTTAATCATGAAACTACATATTACAGATTACTAGCTCAGCTACTTGGGTTTTGAGATCCCTTAAACTCTCAATAAATTCACATGATTTTTACTACTAATTTTAGTGACTTACTAAATGCTGGTTCTCATAACAATCCAATTTGAAAACATTTGGTGCCACAGTACATCTGCAAAAGAAATGTCTTTCAAGATGTCCCCCTTTATTAAAAAAAAAAAAGTTTTTATTGCTTTTTGTGGGTTTCTTCATATTTGTCCCCTAAAACGATTTTTTGGTTTTTTCCTTTTTTTCTTTGTTGTTGTTGTTGGTTTTGTGGGTTTTTTTGTTTTGTTTTGTTTTTGTGAAAGAGGCAGACACTATTGTGAGTGCTTCACTGACTAAGTACAACTTCATGATATACCTGCCTTGAATCCAAGTGTTTTCCAAGCTATGGCAGTAACAAAATCTTTTTGCCACTGGAAATGCATAAAAGCACAAAAAAAAAAAAAACAACCAACCCCCCCCCAAAAAAACAACCCAACAAACAAACAACCAAACAACCAAAAAAAAACAACTTCAAGACACACAAACTTATCTTGATGAAATTGTCACTCTGGATTACATTTGAAAAGTCCCACTTTCTCAACAGATGTTGCTGTTGAGATGTAAGATTGCACACTGCACTTTCCTGGCAGTATCATTTGCCTGTGCTAGATTTTGTATGGGCAAAGTCAAACTGCATTGGCCTGCAAGTATCACTGCTCAAGAAAAGTGAATGCAGAAAGGTTTCTAAATACCAAGGAGCTACTTTTCAAAATTTTGACCTAAAACATCTTTTACTATTATTTGTCAGATCAGAGACATAAGCAGGGACTGGGTATTTAATTAATTTCCAGTTTGAAACATCCTAAATAACTGCTTGAGTATAACTTTACCAGTCCTATGTCTTCTTCTGTGGCCAGTTCATCAACAAGAAGCCAGACCAGCCACTTAAACCATCCACCCTCCTCTCAACTGTATTTCCAGCAGCATGCACTTTCAAAAACCCTCAACAACATTTTGGATGAGCAGAAAAATAGAAGGTCTGCTTCACCAACTTTCCTTATATGACTTCACACTTCAGCTGCTTTACAACATATGGTTTGAATCCCAAAGCTATGACAGCAAATTTCAAATTACAATAAAAGAAGAGAACCCCACCCCCCATCTCCAATGTTGTAGGTATGTCAAGCTGCTCAGACAAAACATGAAACCATTGCAGCTGAAACACATCAGCTGCAATCAATACAGGACGCTCACCAAGACTGTCAAAGTCTTGTCTTTCCCCATCTGACAGCCCTCTGTGCTTCTGAATGTATGCAGCCACCTGTCTGTCAAATGCCTCAGTGTTCATTGTTTTTGTGAAGATTATAGTTATTTGTAGTCCTTACATGTAGAATGTTGGACTCTGCTCAGCGTTCAAATGAGTCTCAGAAAGCTTGGCTTGTCTTTACTGATGGATGTTACCGCACAGGTTTTCAGGAGCCATGATATCAACCTGCATGACTCTTTCTGTGAATCTGATGAAATTGACAACACTTCGCTCTTATCTGTTGTATCCCCAGCTTGCAGACACAATGAAGAAATTCTAAGGTGATTTATTTCTCATTGTTTTCCATCAGTACCTCTGTAGGGCAAACACTGCCGCTGAGAGCAGAATTCAGATGCCCTCACTGCTGCCACACACAGACTTATCCTCCAAATCCTTCCAGCTTGCTTGATAGAGAACAAATATCAAGGTAAAGAGTTTAGAAGCTGTTCTTAAATTTGCTCAGAGAGAGAAAGAAAGGACAGGAATTGATTTCTAAGCAGAGATCCATTACATCAGATTTTACCCAGAGGAAGATATTTCTATTTGATCTGTCCACTACCAGAAATAAGAGTGATTAAATTCCTTTCTTGATAGGACACTGCAAAAGCTTTAGTTGCTCACTATTGTGCCATTCACTCATTTACAATCTACTGACTGTTTAAAGAAGTACAAGGGACTGCCAAGCACAAGACATAACTGATGCATGAAGCAGCTCTTCTTCTCATTCAGAACTGTAACCAAAGATAGTAAAGTGATCCTTATTAGCAGTGAGGCCCTGATATTACAAACCCTCCCTGCACTGAAGTTGACATGGATGGGGCTAATTCCTGTGGGCAACTTTTAGTACATGTCAGGTAAAAAGCATCAGGAAAATGATATAGCTCATCTCAAAGCTTTAGTAGGTAGAAATGGTACTTGGTAGCTTCATGGTAGAAATCTCTAGTCAGTACTGAAACAGAAAAATTCTCACATCCCAGTTCGTAATGGCAAAAAATTATATTTTCACCTGCATATTTTTTATACACCCACCACCTCCTTACAGAACCTTCATCTTTTTCTTGTCAGAGAAAATGAAGGATTAGGCTAGATAATTAGAACTAATTTGATCTTTATCCAAAGAACATTAAAATACCACCTCTTTCAAGATTGCAGACTGTCTTCATCTTACATAACCTGTGACATGTATGTCTGCTCTTACATTTTTCAGTAAACTTTTATGTGTTAGCAGGGTGACAAGTGAAAACATGAAAAAGGAGACTTTTTTATACTATTACCAAATAAATTCATTTGTATGTACAATGGAATCTATTAAGATTGAAAGATACAGCATTATGAAAAAGTCCCTCTAAAACAAAAAAGAAGAAATTATTATAAAAGAACAATGAATGATGTGAAATCATCAACAACTAGGCTTAGACAAAACAAGTGTCTCCAGAATAACTAAATAAATACCACAATTTAATATCACATAAGGAGAAAAAATTCACATAATCATTTTCAAAGTTCGAAATTGACTAAGATCACATCACTGAAGGAAAGAAGTAGTCATATAAAATAAAGTCATCATTACTTTTCAAGATGATGAATTTCCATAACTTTTAAAGCTTTACTGTTGCAAGGAGCACATATCTTTTTGAATAGTCTCATTACATTTAACAGACTGTTCATAGGAATATTTGCAGGAGAAGGCCATATATTAATTTCAAAATAAGACTATTTCACCCACAGGAAGCTGTATGGAAAATTGCCTTTAAAATGCCTCAAAATCCCTGAACATTTTATTTGTAGTGAATTTCCAGTTCACTATGGTCAACACAGTAGCCCCAAGATTTCTACTCAATTAGTTAATGCTCCACCAATCATTCATTGATATTTGGCATTTAATAAAAGTTTTATTATGTTTAAAGTACATGCTTCCATGATGTTTAAGCATTTAACATTAATAGGCTTCCAACAATTGGTTTCTTTCAAATTGTCAACTATCAAGCCCTTCATCAAACAAATCACCAATAGTAAAATAAGAGAATTGGCCAAATTCCTAGATCATCTTCACCCCATTACATGACCCCAAGAAATCATGTGCATCTGTAAGGCAACTCTGCGGTTGAAAGAAATCCATTTACATATTCTGCTGTTGTTTTCGGAAACAAATACACTAGAGACAGTTTAACCACCAAGGTCTCTCACTTTTCATGGTGACAGCTCTCTTTAGTGGCCCTCACTAAAGCAGTCTCTGCAGAGGTACAGAAGAAATTTCTAGAAGTTCAGCTGCTTCACTCTACCATTAAACCTCTGAGGCACCAAGGAAAACACAAAAGGATTGTCAGTGACAGGTCTGAGACAGAAAGAAAAGCTTGAAATATAACAAGGGATAAAAAGAAAATCCTGCACAGGTATGTCATCCTTGGTCAGAGAAAAATACCAGCTGAATAGATGATAAAGCAAGATTTGAAAAGCTGCTGTTTCTGTGAGAAACCCAATTCGTTTATTTTTACTGGAAACCTCACACTTCAGTTTGTTACAACTTATTAAAAGCCCACTATGGATACAAGCTTAGCAATACGAGTGAGAAAAGGTTCAGAGAAGTAGTAGGCTTAACAAACTCTCTGGCTCCTGGTTTTGCACACATTTCACCTACTACATGTAAAGAGATTACGTTTCATTCAAGTGGCTGTTCAAAAGATGGCAAAATTTAAGTTTTCCTAAAGGTGCCATAAATAATGTATAGACATAAATAACATCAGCGATTAAATAGTTTGATATTTACTAGATGCCAGTTGCGGCCTTAATGAAAGATGTGAAAATTTAAATCTTTAGGTCTGTAACCTTTTGATATATTTATGACAATGTTGCATAAATATCCACAGTTCCACATCCTCGGTAGGCATACTTCCCAGTTTACAGACTGACTTATTTTTAGATTGTCAGTCTCTGTGCAGGTAAGATTAATGTTTTATGAACTGAATGAGAGTAAAATAAAACAAAAATTATAATGAAAGGCTTTTCCTTATTTAGCAACAGTTCTAATTCCAGTCAAAATAATTTTAGATCTTAGTTCTTAGAAGAGATACCAAACTTTACATACTCGAGAAGCAAGACAAACCCAATCAAAAAGTATAGATAGAACACTGATCTGCTTGTAGCATGTCTTATAAATGAAAATTTGAGTTATAAATCCCTTCCACGGTTAATTAAGAAGTTCCTGTTAACTACCTATTAACAGTTGTACCCATTGTTAGTAGTGGTGGAGCCCGGCAGGGTCCAGCGGCCGCCCGATCGGGGCGCCTGGAAACTGGTTGGAGGGCCAGGCCGCGCGGGCTGCGTGGAGGCGGCGGGCCGGGTCAGGCCGCGTGGTGAGGCCGCTCCGAGCGGAGCGGTGGCGGCAACGCGGCGTCAGTGCTGGGCCCATGGGGGTGCAGGCAACCGGGACGGGCCGCGGGCGCCGGCGGCGGTGGCGGCGGCGGCGGCGGCAGCAGCGGTAGTCGGAGGCGCGGCGAACGCTGCCGCCGGTGCGGGCAGAGCGTGAGTGGCGGCCGGGGTTGCCCCGTCCCTGCTGCCGGTCCCTTCGTGAGTCGCAAGTTCGGGACGGGAGGAGCAGCGGCTACGGCGGCGCGCTGCAGCCTGCGCGCGGCCAGCCCTGGGTCTGCCGCTGTCCTGCCGAGCCACGGCGCGGGCCGGGGTCGGCGGCAGCCTCAGAGAGCGGTTTCAAGCACCTGGTTGGAGCAACTGCCGAGAATATGCAAATGAAAGCCATTTGCAGCCAAAGTACCACCATACCGAGAGAAAGTGTCATCTCTAATGTCCCTAGACACCAAACGAGCCATCCAAAGACTACCATCGTGACAGCACAAGTAAGTTGACTCTATAAATGCAGAATTAATTCTCTCCATGACTTACAGAGTCCTCCTCCGGCAGCTACCCCTGGACTTTCGACCTTCAGTGACTTCCTGGGGTTGCTCATGAGGGCAGAAGCCCCAACCCTGACTGCACTACACAGCACAGATAGCATCATCACAGCCTCCTCCTTCGAGTGTGTCATAGGTTACAATGTAAGATGTGCCCAAAGTATGTATTCTTTCACCATTTTCATGAGTTGTTGAAACCGGTTGGGCAGTGTTTGCCTTGCTCCCTCTATCTTCTGATTAATGGGCTCATGAACTGTCTCCGGTTATCTTATCTCTGGTTAATGGGCTATCAAGGAAACAATGCACGACTCATGAAATGATATCAATCCATTGTGAGATGCTCCACCCAGGGGGAGGAGCCAAGCATATCCACCTGGATATAATCTGGGATTTGGGACAGCACAGGCAGCCTTAGCCACTGGATTTCCAGAGGACAAGAGCTGCCTACCAGACCTTTTCTACAGGATCATTGCTTCAACAGGACTACTTCATCTGGACTGCTACTACCACTCTAACTAACAGGGTATTTAGGTTCGTATTCTGACTCTGTCAGTGGTCCTTTGTACTATTGCATTTATCTTTTTATCTTGTTTTTTTACTTGTTTTGTTGTTTGTTTCTTTTCGCTCTATTAAATTGTACTTCTGACTTGGAGTCTCTCACTGGTTTTGCTTTCAAACCAGCACAGAGTGGCACAGGCAAACCCAGACAGGCCCTCTGGCCGCCTTGCTTTTCTAATAAAGAGCTGCATCTCTGAATAAATGCCTCGGCCCTGTTCATTACAGCATGGTTGGTGGTTATTTAACTGTGACTAAAAGGTTCTCTCTACTCTGAAGTGAGACTAAGAGCAGAAGAGAGTTTTTTTAGCATCCTCTGCATTATGATAATTCTTAATCTACATAAAGGCCATTGCAGCAAATGTCATTAAAAGTCATACTGAAGTTCCTGTAAGAGCATGGGATGTGAACTTCCTGCAGGGTCAATACATGGGGAAGGAAGGGAAATGACAGAATAAGGAAAACTCTTGGGTAGTTAATGTCCTTTGATATTGAACACCTCTGGCTCTTGTCTCACTGGTGATTCATACACACCCATAGACTGTGGGAAATCAAGGCACAGAAAATTCTCAAAACCTTGTGCATGCACACCCAGACATAGAAATGAATACAGGATTTGACCTGAGACCTTGGAAGAGGCTTGCAGATTTAGAGACCAGAAACAAGAATGTGGATTTGTAGCTTAAGCAGAAACCTGTCAAGTGAGGTAGTGGAAAGTTTTAAAGTTTAGATATAGAAGTAGTTACAAAGATAGTAAGTTTTAAGGTGTAGTACTGTAAGTTTGTGTGTCATTATATGATTGGTTAAGAAGGTCGGCTTTGTGGCAAAACGTATAAAACAAAATAATTAGCAATTGGTTTAAACACAAAAACAGTCTTTGTGGCTTGCAGTAGTTTATTGGCTAACAAATCTTTAAAAGGCTTTGTAACTAGACATCTTGTGACCACTAACCACTGACTACTATTGACCTCTAACGCTATGAAGACGTCCTCACCCCTCATGCAACTGCAGAAGAGCAATAAATCATGCTTTAATATGTCTCTCAGCGGTCCTGTCTCTCTCGCACAATCCCGAAAATAGACTAACCTTCTCCATCCTCCTATTCTCTCTCCTACCTCAAAGGTACACTAAGCCTGAAAATGTTGCTTAAGCAAATGGAGAGGAGATGTTGACTCCCTCTAAGGCAGGGAGACCACAGGAAATTGGGGAGCTGAGCAATCACCAACTACATGGGGTTGCACAAGGGGAAGTGCTGGATTCTGCACCTGGGATGGGGCAACCCTGGATGTATTGACAGACCAGGGAAAGAGATGCTGGAGAGCAGTGCCACAGAAAGGGACCTGGGGGTCCTGGTCGATGGCAAGTTAAACATGAGGGGACCTGGGGGTCCTGGTCGATGGCAAGTTAAACATGAGCCCTGGCAGCCAGGACAGCCAACCCTGTCCTGGGGGGCATCATGCCCAGCATCACCAGCCAGGCAAGGGAGGGGATTGTGCTGCTCTGTTTTGGACTGTAGCAGCCTCACTTGAATCTGGGAGGTAGTTTTGGGTGCCTCAATGTAGGAAAGATCTACAGCTATTAGAGAGAGTCCAAAAAGAGGGTTACATCCCCTGATTAGTTTACTGGTGTCAATTGTTTCTGTGTCCAGTGAGCCAGGGTTGTAACTACCCTCAGGAAGAGCTAGGAGCTGCTGCCAGGGTGTACCCTTCTAAACAGTTTCGTTTCAAATAAATTTCACCTTCTCTGAATTCATCTTCTGAATGAACTTGGATTTGATTCTGGTGAAGAACATTTAAAGAATTTTTGCCTGTAATATTAAATACAGAACAATCTCTCATATTATGTAGTTCTCGAGCACCTAGATATCTGTAGAGTCTAAATTAAATAAACCAAGTTTTCTTGCACATGAGTTAATTTAGTCTAATCTGAAATTAACTATTTTTCATCAGTCTATTTGTATTTGTACACCACTAATACAACAACAACCATGAGAGCATTTAATAAAACACCTTCATGTGTTGACACAGGATTATGACAAAAGCAACACATATAAACCATGAACAGAGTAGATTGCCATTGAAAACATAAAATATTATCCACAGCCAGAGGCTCTTCGCTAAAAGTAAAGCAAGAGGTTTATAATGTGGAGACACTCTAAAGTCTGCAGGCAAAGCCTACACAATAAATATGCTAGTAAGAGATGCAGTACATCTGAAGATCACTGTTGGTACATTATTTAAAAAATGAAAAATACCAACAATTCTTTATTATACTGGCTGTCTGTACCTGGGCAAAAAATCATATTTTCAATGGGAAAAAAGCCCCTGTTTTTGATTATAGATAGAACAGAATGGAAAGAAATAGACTAGATTAGAATAGACCAGAACATTTAAATTTAAAGTGGCCTACAACAATCTTCTCTTGCCATCTGAAGGATTCAGGACTCATCAAAAGTTCAAGTTCAAGAATGTTATTNGGGAGGTTTGTGCCTTCAAAACTCATCCCAGTTTGGTTTCCTTTGCAGAAAACCTTAAGTATCTCAGAAGCAGATTTCTCTCCTGTCATACAGTTTTTTTTCTGGTCTGTATTAATTGTTTTAAATGTAGTAATGTAATTTGAAAAGGTGTCTGAAAACAGTGATCCTTGCCTACATTTATTTAACTTTGTAATTTTTATTTGCAGCCATAGTACAGTGTCCCACAGATCATATCCTACTGGAAAATCCTAGATCATACATTGTTTGATAGAAGTAAAGCTACCATGGAAAAGACCCTGGAACAGGATTCTTACAGTTAGAGGGATCTTCTTGGCTGAAATCTCAATCTACAGGCAGCTATGATTTTGCATTCAGTTGTGGTAACTTCCAAAATTATGCTAGAGATGAAAAGGCAAGTTTCCCTTTGCAAGTCATGCTGATGACAAAACAGACGTTGTGGGTGATCATGTGAGACAAATGTACCTCCACACAATGTCCTCTGCATGTGTACACTAAATAGGTGATCTAAGGAAGTAAAGTGTCTCAGTCCAAGCTGCCTGAGTCCAAGCTGCCAAGGAGGTGGTACGGAACAGTCTTGAGCCTGCAATCAGGGTGGTGAGCTTGACAAGCCTCACTGAAGCTCTATTTTAGCCTCCACAACCTAATTGTATTGGCACAGAATTGAAGCATGGGAAGGGGAATTGTAAGACAGGCTCAAATCACAGCCTGCATGCACATAAGAGCTTAGGAGCTGAGGTAACCGTGCCTTCCTGTAAGAAATTTGGTCTTAGGAGTCATTAATTTTTCTGTTCTCAAACAAATTCATGGAGATATCCTTACTTTCTACACCTTCCATCACATGGATTAGAAATAAATCTGTCAAGATTTCTCTGAGCAATAATAGATCTTGCAGTAAAATTATTTTATTTGTTTATTGATGTTATTTTTTATGTGTGAAAGTCCATACAAACATGGAAGTACCAGGATCCTTGCACAGTAAGTATTCATCTGAATACCTAAACCAGCTCTCTGTTGTGGTCTTGTTTGTAGAAGTTTCAGTCTCCCAAGGAAAACCAATGTGAATTAGATGACTTGTAAAGCAAAGTGAACAATGCATACCTACACTTCTGTTGCTAAAGAGTACAAAGACTACGTCTGAAAACTATTAACTGATTATGTTTATTGGCCACTAGCTGTTACAGTAGCTGTGACTGATATGTGAAGAATTTTATCTAGGGATGGTGCAACATTAAATGAATATTATTCTAAATGAAGAATTCAAGAAGTTTCTTTTTACTATTCAATTAACCAATTACCATTTCATTACAATGGTTTCATAGTAACATCATTGTTTTGATAAGTTTCATCCNCATTGAAAACATAAAATATTATCCACAGCCAGAGGCTCTTCGCTAAAAGTAAAGCAAGAGGTTTATAATGTGGAGACACTCTAAAGTCTGCAGGCAAAGCCTACACAATAAATATGCTAGTAAGAGATGCAGTACATCTGAAGATCACTGTTGGTACATTATTTAAAAAATGAAAAATACCAACAATTCTTTATTATACTGGCTGTCTGTACCTGGGCAAAAAATCATATTTTCAATGGGAAAAAAGCCCCTGTTTTTGATTATAGATAGAACAGAATGGAAAGAAATAGACTAGATTAGAATAGACCAGAACATTTAAATTTAAAGTGGCCTACAACAATCTTCTCTTGCCATCTGAAGGATTCAGGACTCATCAAAAGTTCAAGTTCAAGAATGTTATTAAGGACATTGTCCAAATGCCTCTTAGCCATTGACAGACACTGGATATTGACCACCTTTCTAGGGGAAGCCTGCTCCAGTGCTTCACCCTCTTGTGGGTAAAGAAATGCTTCCCAGTATGAACTCTGAACCTTCCTTAGTTCAGCTTTGAACTGTTCCTTCATGTCCTGTCACTGGATCCCTGGGAGAAGAGATCTGCACGTCTACAGTAATATTGCTTTTTCTTGTTTAACTCAGTTCTCAACATGCCAGTGCAAACAATCAACTT
>WAAE01005359.1:0-11167 GCA_013400495.1 Nicator chloris | reverse complement strand
TTAAGTATCTCAGAAGCAGATTTCTCTCCTGTCATACAGTTTTTTTTCTGGTCTGTATTAATTGTTTTAAATGTAGTAATGTAATTTGAAAAGGTGTCTGAAAACAGTGATCCTTGCCTACATTTATTTAACTTTGTAATTTTTATTTGCAGCCATAGTACAGTGTCCCACAGATCATATCCTACTGGAAAATCCTAGATCATACATTGTTTGATAGAAGTAAAGCTACCATGGAAAAGACCCTGGAACAGGATTCTTACAGTTAGAGGGATCTTCTTGGCTGAAATCTCAATCTACAGGCAGCTATGATTTTGCATTCAGTTGTGGTAACTTCCAAAATTATGCTAGAGATGAAAAGGCAAGTTTCCCTTTGCAAGTCATGCTGATGACAAAACAGACGTTGTGGGTGATCATGTGAGACAAATGTACCTCCACACAATGTCCTCTGCATGTGTACACTAAATAGGTGATCTAAGGAAGTAAAGTGTCTCAGTCCAAGCTGCCTGAGTCCAAGCTGCCAAGGAGGTGGTACGGAACAGTCTTGAGCCTGCAATCAGGGTGGTGAGCTTGACAAGCCTCACTGAAGCTCTATTTTAGCCTCCACAACCTAATTGTATTGGCACAGAATTGAAGCATGGGAAGGGGAATTGTAAGACAGGCTCAAATCACAGCCTGCATGCACATAAGAGCTTAGGAGCTGAGGTAACCGTGCCTTCCTGTAAGAAATTTGGTCTTAGGAGTCATTAATTTTTCTGTTCTCAAACAAATTCATGGAGATATCCTTACTTTCTACACCTTCCATCACATGGATTAGAAATAAATCTGTCAAGATTTCTCTGAGCAATAATAGATCTTGCAGTAAAATTATTTTATTTGTTTATTGATGTTATTTTTTATGTGTGAAAGTCCATACAAACATGGAAGTACCAGGATCCTTGCACAGTAAGTATTCATCTGAATACCTAAACCAGCTCTCTGTTGTGGTCTTGTTTGTAGAAGTTTCAGTCTCCCAAGGAAAACCAATGTGAATTAGATGACTTGTAAAGCAAAGTGAACAATGCATACCTACACTTCTGTTGCTAAAGAGTACAAAGACTACGTCTGAAAACTATTAACTGATTATGTTTATTGGCCACTAGCTGTTACAGTAGCTGTGACTGATATGTGAAGAATTTTATCTAGGGATGGTGCAACATTAAATGAATATTATTCTAAATGAAGAATTCAAGAAGTTTCTTTTTACTATTCAATTAACCAATTACCATTTCATTACAATGGTTTCATAGTAACATCATTGTTTTGATAAGTTTCATCCAAATCAGAAACTAATTTCAGAAACAGGAATTTTTGATGTTTCAGTTAAGTTAAGAACCTGTTTCTTCAGGGAGATTGCAAAATATGTCTTTGTTAGCCAAAGACGTCTTTCAGCAGAAGAGGGAAATAAAATCACATTGATGAGATACAAATCTGGATTTCCTTTATCAGGTTTTCTTTTATCATTTATAGACAACCTTAAGGAAATATGAAAACATTTAGTATACAATTCTTCTTGTTAAATGCCTACTTGTAAAGCATACTGAAAACATGGTTTATAGAGGAGCAAAAAAAAATGAAGCCAGGTTTACAGGTGGAATTAATGGTAACAACATGGTAACACTGCTGTCATAGAGACACACATTTATAAGTATTTTTTATTTAGGTTGTCTCTGCAAACCCTTTTGAAAACTTTCAGGCTTTTATAACCTAGCTGCTATAATGTCAGGCTTTCAGCAGGCCCAGAAAAAGCAGTCAAAAATATTTTTCAGTCCTTGATGTTGACCCATTATTGCAAAATTACTTGGAACTACTTGAAAGGGGCTGAAGCTTCCAGTTCAAATTCTGTGCTTCCAGAGGTTAGGGACCCCTGATGCAAACTGATGGCTATAAACATATCTGTGACTTCTGCTGCACACTGCTGTAATGCATGTGGTATTTTTGGTTACTATGACTTAAGACTGTTAGTTATGTTTAGCATCATGAATTGCAGCTGAAATAAACACAAAATGTCACTGCTGAATAGTCATGGCAATTTCTTTTTCATAGTAAATATATAAAATAAAGATGGTCAAGACAAAAGCATATCTGGAGAGAGTATCTTGAAAACTGTAGAAAAATAATTCAGAGTTCTACCTTCTTTTGCCATTTGAAAAGCATTCTCCTGCTGGTTTAAGGTTTTGGCTCAACTGAGGAAGACTGCTCAGTTTCTCTGCCCCGCTACCAACTCAGCCAAAAGTTTTGGTAATTTTTGTCACTGAGGGAAGAGCTGTGGTCTGTAAAAAGTACTAGAGTGCCTTTTCCTAACACACACAGGGCTGCCCCAGGTTAACTTATTATATTAAACAAGCATTTAGTTTGGCTTCTCCAGCATTCTCTGTGGATTAAAGTGTGTTTGACCAGCAAGCTTTCGGACTTCAAGTGCATTAGCCCCTTTTTCTACTTATTCCACAATTATTATTAGCAATTTGCTAATAATTAAACTAGCAAGAGAAGAACTGAGATTTTAAACAGAAGTGGGGGAGAAATAGATACTCAAGCTTCACAAGTTCCAGTTTAACACAGATGAAAAAGGGTTTGGTATCATGGTGTCATGGAATGATTTGGGTTGGAAAGGACCTTAAAGATTATCCAATTCCAATACCCCTGCCATGGGCAGGGACATCTTCCACTATCCCAGGTTGCCCAAAGCCCCATCCAGCCTGGCCTTGAACACCTCCAGGGATGGGTCATCCACAGCTTCTCTGGGCACCCTGTGCCAGGGCCTCGCCACCCTCTGAAGACTTTCTTCCTAATATCTAATATAAACCCGCTCTCTTTCAGAGTGAAGCCATTCCCCCTTGTCCTGTCACTACATGCCCTTGTAAATAGTCTCTCTCCATCTTTTGTGTAGAATCCCTTTGGATACTGGAAGGCCACAGCTAGGTCACAACAAAGATTTTTCTGTTCCAGGCTGAACAATCCCAATTCTCTCAACCTATATCTCTCCTTACAGCAAAATACACACAACTATGCTAGTAACTATATGAAATTATCACACAAAGCCAGAAGTTCAAGTATTTATAGATTCATACAGATATTCAGAAAACAGGTTATAGACAGCAATACTCTTTGAGTCAACAATACGCCTTGGAAGCCAGGAGGGCCAGCCATGTCCTGGGGGCATCAAGCTTGGCACTGCCAGCTGGGCAAGGGAGGGCATTGTCCTACTCTGCTCTGGGCTGGGACAGCCTCACCTCAAGTGCTGGGTGCAGTTTTGGGTGCCACAAAATGACAAAGATATTAGGCTGTCAGAGACTGTCCCAAGAAGGCACACAGAGATGGTGAAGGGCCTTGAGGCGAAGGCATATGAGGAGTGGCTGAGGGCCCTTGGTCTGTTCAGCCTGGAGAAGACTGAGGGGAGACCCCATTGGGGTCTGCAACTTCCTCATTGGAAGGGGAAGATGAGGAGCAGACACTGATCTCTTCCCAATGACAGGACCCAAGGGAATGGCTTGAAGTTGTGTCAGGGGAGGTTTAGTTTGGATATCAGGTAAAGGTTCTTGTCCCAGAGGGTGTTTGGGAACTGGAACAGGCTCCCCAGGGAAGAGGTCACAGCATCAGCCTGATGGAGTGCAAGAAGCGTTTGGATGATGCTCTCAGGCACACAGTGGGATTCTTGGGGTATCTTGTGCAGGGCCAGAAACTGGACTCAATCATCCTGATGGATCAGCATATTTTATGATTCTATGATTGAGATAGCCTTTAAGTATTTTCAACTCAAACTGATATAAAGTTAGATTTGAAGCTTTCTCAATCACCTGCAAGTGACCTTTTTGCATTTATTTCAGTGGACTTTAAAAAGTCCTAGCTTGTAGCTTGGGCTGCACTACATATTATGGTTTCCATTGCATAAAGCAGATCATAACTTAGAAATGCAAGGCTTAAAATAATAATTAACTCTGAAAGATTTTACACAGATGTTTGGGCATCCCATCTTCTTTTTAAAAGAAATAAAAAAATAAGAGTGAAATACTGTAGATTTTTGTCAATAGTTAAAAAGCAAGTGCTCCTCTCTTCGTCCTAGATGTGAATGCTTATCAATCAATAAAAAAAACAAAGGTATTCATTTTCTCACAAAATACGCTTTTTTTAATTTTAAAAGAGAAAAATCAATTTTAGTTTGAAAGACGCACTGAAAATGTAAGCCCAAGAGTATGGAATACAAGATTGGAACTCCTAACTTTTTTTTTCCTCATCTGTCAGAAGAAATCAAATTAAAACAGTTTGCCTCTAGGGTTTAAAACATCATTATAATTCATCTTAATAATGAAGTTAAATTAACAGAAAGAAGGCAAAATTTTAAAAAAGAAAAACAACTACCCTCAAACCCTCAACCAAAAGCCTTTTCCCCTACCACCACATGGCTTAATTCAAGAGAAATGGATAGAAGTGTATCTCCTAGATATGTTTAAAATTAACTTGGAGGTATCACGAGCATAGATGTCACTGGATTCATGAAACACAAGACTGTGTATACATTCTGCAGATACATTTTCAGAAGAAATAAATGTGTGTTTTCTAAACAAGACACAAAGAATACAAAATATAAGAACTAAGATATGAAGCTTTGTAATAATTGTGTTAACAATCATACTTGCTCTGAAAATATCTGGTTCCAATGAAGCCTTTCTATTTATTTATCTATTGCAGTCCGGCTCACTGTGACCCTGAGTCCGGTCTGGCCAATGGAGCATGGCGAAAATAGAGAGGAGGGAATGATGGAGTTGCCCAAAAAATAAAGAACTTTAATGGTAAAAATAACAAACACAGAAACCACATGATCAGAGGCGCAAGATCCAAAGACAAAGGGACATGGCGAACTTAACAATGTGTAGGGGTATCTGAGGGCAGGGGTCCAATCTCAAAAGCTGACTAGGAACATGACCTTATATGGGACAGGTCTGAGAGAAACCAACCAGCTGAGAGAAAGAACCAGAACCATGGCCTATTATGGGATAATTCCGTTAACATACCAGCTCCCATGGCTACACTCTTCTCACCATAACCTAACCAGGTATCTCCCTTTTGGTATCCCACCTCCCATGGTCTCAGGTTGAAGCCTCCTGCATAAGCCATTGAGGCTAAACCACTACTCATCCCAGCCAGTTCGGTTTCCATATTTATCTGCAGGGAAGTCAAAGTACAGTGCAGAGGTCAATAAGGGTATCTAATCTATCCAGGCCCCCCATAAATGTTTTAATGAGTTTACTTGCATTCACTGACCTTGATCATAAACTGTGCTAAGAGCTTTAAGCATTAAGCTTATTAGGAATGTTTTAGATCACAAATTAAATCCTTTAGGAGAAAAAGGTGGTCATGTTCCAGCTATGACAATGATGCTGACAATACTGCATAGTGCTGTAAAGCAGAACAAAGAGAGAGTGCTGGTTGTTTCTCCAGCTGTCAGGGAAGATCTCCATCTTGCTAGCTTTTTACCTTGACTGACTTCAATTTTTGTAGCATTGAATCATTGTATACCCATTTTAAACATTCTGCATGCTTTAAACAGACCTGTGGAAAAATCCACACATGTACACTCTGCCTTGGTGAAGAGTGTAAACAGAAAGGAATCTGACTCTAGGAGGTATTTCCACTTGCCCTTCTGCCCTTGCAGCCTAGAAGAATTTTTGTCAGCTACAGCACAACCAGCAGGGGTGACAGAAGTTTATATTTGCCAGAGGGAAATTGCCCTCTCCCAAGTTTCTCCACAGATTCTTTCTGCCTGAGAGTTGCAGGGTTACGAAGTGGCTGAGTCAGCCCAGCTAAATCTGAAATTACAAACTCTAGAGGGGTATGTTATAGACAAGACAACACCAGGAGCAATCACTGGAACTGTACTTCTGTGCTTCCTCTTCATTTTGCAGAAATATCATATACAGAAGCAACACAAAAAGCTTGAGTTTAACCCCACTGGAAAAACCTAGAGATCTACAAAGCTTTGCAGTCATCAGTGCAAGTGCTTGTTTTGTTATCACCTCCTCACTGTCTGATTATCCTGGAAGGTGCTATGCCATTAAAGACTGTGGCCAGTCTTCCCACTTATTTGCCTGCTTCACACCTCTTTCCAACACATGACCTTACTCTCTCTTCAAGCTTTGTAAAAACAGTTCCTTTCACTATGCAGGACAGGTATGATCTCTGTGGAATTTCTTGCTTTGTAATTGTTTGGATGCTAGAAGCTTAACAATTTTATGAAAGAATAATCCACACAGTCTATTAACATAATGGGACTACATTAGGAAATTTCTGAGTTGAATTGCTGAAGACCAGAAAAATAATTTGGGTAAGCATTTTTACACTTATTCCTTATACTCTTCCCCATCCATAAGTGAGTGGCTACTCTCTGAAACAGGATAAATTGCAGGATGGGCCCTCAGTTTGACTGGGGCCATTAGCTTTTCCTTTTGCCTGTGACTTTTTGAATTGTTGCTTGCTGTAACTAATGAAAACAGAATTAAGTGAAAACTTTAGCTGCAAATTGTGTTCATAAATGATCACTGTTCGATTTGTCTTCCCTGGGTAGCGGTTTAGGTATAATACTATCATTACTTTTGCTGAGACTTTAGGTGTTTCACAACTGTAAGGTTTGCTTTACTGATGCGTATGCCCAGCAACTGCAAGGGATCCCAATCTGATACTCACATCTAGATGTCATTACACTACAAAGAAAAAATATTACTGTAAATTTGTTGTTGTTGTTGTTCACTAAGGTGAATTAAGGTCTAATTTTTCTCTTCTGAATCCCTCTAGAAATTGAAAATAAAATTTCAAACAACACATCACAAGTTTAGCCAGTTTCCCTCTTGATAAGGTGGGCAAGCTCTAATGGCCCTCTTTGAAATATCTCCCATCCTTTTTGATTCTCTACTTGTTCACTGTACTTCTAACACCTTTGTGGTTTGTTTCACAGAGTGAATGCTTGGAAGAGATCTGCAAATCAATGAAACATCTAGGAGTATAAAAAACTGTTGCATTTTAAAAACTCTAATCTGCTTTTTTTCTTTTTTTAATTAACATACAACTTTTGTGGCACTTTCAACCTAACAAAAGTAAACTGGAAACATTTTTTTCTCTGATTAGTTTTTTTCAGATTATTTTTTTTTCTAATGTATGTTGCCTACAGCAAAATACTACGTGAAAGATCTGAAGAGGCATAGCAGAGATCAAGCTGTTAGCCAGAAGAGTAAAACTCAGTGGACTGAGAGGCTGGGTTTTGATGGAACTAGCATAATGAATGGAGATGTCCCTACAGATCAGGTACTCATTTGCAGTAAATATCCAATGTATTGGTCTTTGCAACTGTTTAGCATAATTGCAAGATCAGAAACTCTTAGTAAATAGAGAAAATGACTGCACATTTTGAACACCATGTCAGTAGTGCTCATGCTAATGGCAAAAGGAAAAACAGAATGCTGCTTCATATTTACCAAACTTTACTAAGTGGATCAGCATGATTCTGTCACAATTTTCCACTCACTTCATACTCACATTTTAAGTAGTCTAAAAGGAGGAAGAGAGGATATACCCCATGACTCCAGGGAATTATAATTTTCAACAGAAGGAGCACTTATTAATTGCATTCATCTTTTCCCAGGCAGTTACACACAACAAATAAAGCAACAGCAGTGTGTGGATCTCTTTCATAGCAACTAGTTTATTGCTGTTAATGACTTTGAAATGTTGGAATGGTACTTTTAAATTTATTATCAGAATAATTAAGGACATATATAAAACTAATGAGAAGTTATCCTGTTCTGGACACTTCAGAACATAAACCTATAGTTCTTTGTTAGAACCATGGAATCTGTTAGGTTGGAAATGACCTCTGAGGTCATGAAGTCCAACCTATGATTGAATACCACCATGTCAACTAGACTAGGGCATTGAGTGCCACATCCAGTCTTCCCTTGACCACCTCTGGGGACAGTGATTTCACCACCTCCCTGGGCAGCCCACTCCAGTGTCTAATTGCCCTTTCCAGGAAGACATGTCTCCTAAATGCCTGACCTAAATCTCACCTGGTCCAATTTGAGATATGTCCTCTCATGCTCTCTCTAGATCCCCGGGAAGAGAGATCAACCCTCACCTGGCTACAATCTTCTTCCAGGTAGTTTTGGACAAGAAGGTCACCTTGACCCTCCTTTTCTCCCTCAGCTGTGCCTCAATAGACTAGTGCTCCAGACCCCTCCCTAGGTCCATTTCTTTCTCTGAACTCTCTCCAGCATCAACATCCTTCGAGAATTTAAGGGTCCAGAATTGGACACAGGATTCAAGGTGTGGCCACACTAGTGTTCAGTACGGGGAAAGAATCCTTTCCTTGGTCCTGCTGCCCCACTATTGCTGACATAGCCCAGGACACCCTTGGCCTTCTTGACCACCTGGGCACAGCTCGCTTGTGTTCAGACACTGTTGACCAGCACCTACATATTCTTTTCTACCAGGTAGCTTTCCAGCCACTCTGTCTCAGCCTGTAATGCTGCAGGGGTGGTTGTGGCCTGGGGTGATTTTTATCCTGACATTTCTCTCAACTGTGTTATCACTGATGACCTGCACAACCAGGCATGGGTAGTAATCAGTGGGCCGGATTAGTCCAGAGAGTCTTATGGTAGTATCTCTTACTCCAGGGAGGTAACAGACTGCCCTGTGGGTTGTGTCTGGTCAGCAGAGAGGGCCCTCAGTTCCATCAGAAGGGAATCACCCACTCAACCTTCTTTTCCTGTTACCTGTAGTAATGATCTGTCTGGTTGCCTGTGTTGATATGGGAGACCTCTCAGATGGACCTTCTTCTCCACTGTCATCTGCCTGACTCCCAAGTTCCAGGGCCTCATACCTATTTTCTAAGGGCTCCTGGGAAGGCAAGGGAGACTGGGAGGGGATTCTTTTACCTCTGTGAGTAGGGACCTGTCTCCATTCAGCCCCATCTTTCAGATCTCCTGCTTCAGTCTGATGGCAGGAAGGTAGGGGCTTCTCCGATCCAAGCTGAGTTTGCATCCACTGCCTTTCTCTCAGGGATGGAAGGGTGTGACTTTACCACTATCTTTCTCACTCCCTGACAGTCTCTCCACCTCCACTTGAAGCTCTGCCACTGGGCAGAGCAGATCATCCACTGTTCACACCACACAGAAGTGTCTTTTCCATTGTCTTCCAGCGGCTAACACTGGGCTTGAGGAGTCCCTGCAGCCACAGACCTGGGCAGCTGCTGCTTCTTGGAGACCTCTGTCTGGAGCACCATGCTCCTGCTAGCAAAGGCTTTCAATCATTTGTAAAACACTGCTGGGTCTACTCAAGTCAGTTCCAAATACAGAGGACACACAGCATCCCTTGTAATGATCAGTTCTTCTGGTACTAACAGATGTTTTGTTTGTGACAAAGTCATATACTTGAATCTTCCAGAAAAGGTGTATCCAGAATTATTCACCTTCAACCTAAACAGTTTAATAAGCAGAATAGAATAAAACCAAGTAATCAGACAACCAATATTTTTGCTTCAGCAGACTTTGGGTTTTCTCAAGGCTATCAGATGCAAGGAAGATGCCGGTGCAAGAAGGAAGCCATTCCCATATAATTACTGAAACTTGGACTCTCTATGACCCAAAGTTGTTTCAGAATATCTAGTTACTGTTACATTTCTAATCTTAGGAGAGCAGGGTGCTCTGTTTGACTGGTAGCTGGCTCAGTGTGACAACAATTCTGACTTGAGCACATAAAAGCTATTGTAATATAAATATCCAATAGCTTTGATTTGATAGCTATGCTGCCGATGTATAAAATTACCAACGTTCTGTCTTTACACTCCCAGTTAAGAAAAAAAAAAAATTTAATGCATAACCAAGGGCCTGCTTACTGGAACAGAGATGATTATTCAGTGAAAATTGACTTTTCTTATTAACGAATGCAAAGAAATACAATCTCTGCTTTGTAATACAGCCATGATTTCAGACATAATATTTAAAAATGTTTTATATAGTGCAGTTCAACACCTTCCAAGAAGCAGTAGTAGTCTTTTGTGTAACAGTAGTAGC
The DNA here is from genome assembly GCA_013400495.1 of Nicator chloris. Lineage (NCBI taxonomy): Eukaryota > Metazoa > Chordata > Aves > Passeriformes > Pycnonotidae > Nicator > Nicator chloris. The sequence goes on along the minus strand of WAAE01005359.1, from coordinate 1,070 downwards.
AACCACTGTGGCAAAAATGTTTAGATGTTTCTGTTTTAGACTTGGAAAGGGCTTGTACGCCTAAAAGCCTCTATTTTTTTCTGGTTATATTGTTTTTTCTAATAAAATATTTTTCCCTATATGTCTCATCTGCTTTATAAGTTATTTTGATATTCAGTAACCTGATATTGATCTTGCAGATTTTAATATGCATTTTCAATACAAAATGCCAGGTCAATCACAACATGATAAAAAAGACAAAAGAAGACAAAGAAAGGTAGCAAGAATGCGTCCCCATCTATATGTTGTTGGGTGTCTTAAAGACAACATATATAAATTTGTACATATTCATGTATATGTATTAAAAAATGTGATTTAACTTCTGAAATCCTTGATCCTGTGGGCAAAAGGAGTGGGAAAAAATAAGTCCTTATAGTTAGTGGCACCAAATAATTTAATCCAGTGAACTATGAGTGCTTTTAATGCTGAGATATTCCACTGCTCACTGATATATTTCTTTTATTATAAATGGCTACAAACTATGAAAAACCTTTACTGCACAATATAGTGATTGTTCTTAAAGCGAGAATTTTCTTTATTTTCTAATCTGAAGAGGGTAAACTTGACATTAAAATCAATGTTGTATTCAATTATGTAATCCCTTGACTTACATTTAGAAAATATAATAATATAGCAATACCAGAAAGGAGTAATAATGGTGTTTATTTTGCTACATATAAATGATTTCTTCATGTGCACGAGAGTCTATGGTTTTGATTTTTTTATTTATCACTAGGAATTCTAGAGTTTTTCATTGCACCAGTTTTCAATCTCAGCAGAAACACTGAAATAAATTATCTGCCTTGAAATTGTGAAGTATTTGCAATGCTACTTATGATTATATTGAGCAAAAATGTAGAGATTTTTTTCCCTGAATAAATTAAGGTATGTGATCAGTAGGTGAAAGAAAATCAGTCAAAGATGGAAAAGAACAGGAAGAAAAATTCCAAAAGTTCCCAGAGTTCCTCCTCTAGTCTAGCCCAAGTATAAATTTTTAAAAATAAGAAAAATTTGTAAATGTACTTAAAAAT
>WAAE01005358.1:0-19508 GCA_013400495.1 Nicator chloris | reverse complement strand
CACAGGTATCATTCCCATAGTCAAGACCCATTCCTCCAAGTTGTCTTTTGAGTTCATTTAGTCATAATTGTGGGTACTATCCATCCTAGATGTCTTCCAGGGCAGGAAAGCAGGTATACTGTTGGGGTTGCAGTCTGCATCAGGAGCTCATGACTGCTGGAACAGTCCACACTCATTGTCCATGGTAGTGCTGGCATACACTGGCAGTGTCATTCAGCAGCCAACATTATACAATTCAGCATTACAGACTCTTCTTCCCCCAAAATCATATCTCGAGGTACACATCACGTTTCCTGGTCCCTCTGCATTACCCACCAAGTGTGCTCAGGTCCTTGAGCAAAAGTAATCCCCAGGATGAGTTTGGCTTTGCTTGAGGCAGAACTAACGCAAACTGTATTCCCTAAAACTCTTCTGGTATGCATTATGGGGACTTTATTCTGTTATTCAGTTTGTGGGGGTTTTGATTGGGCAGGGACAGGTCGACTGCTAGAGTCTGGGGTGTTAACTAACCCAGGCAGCCTTAGATAAATGTAGAGCCCGATGTCTGAAGGCCCCACCACCCCTTGCTTTCAATGTGATTTTTAACAGTCCATTGTACTGTTCAATCTTCCCAGAGGCTGGTGAGTGATAGGGAATATGATATAGCCTCTTAATACTGTGTTCCCTGGCCCAGTTGTCCAGGAGGTTGTTTTGGAAATGAGTCCCATTGTCTGACTCCCATGACACCTCCAATCATCAGGGAAGAGATGCAACACCCAGATGGGCTCGTGATCGAGGGATGGGCTTAGCCATGGACTCTGTATCCCAGGTTATCCATAACTGTGAAACGTGTGCTGGGATCAAACAGGATCAGTTCTCTCGGGGTGCCAGGTCGCCACAGGACTTGCTTTCCAAGGCCCAGGATGGTGTTCCAGGCAGTGATGCGAGGCACAGGATACTTCTCCAGCCATCCAGTGGTTGTTTACAAGAGCACGTAGCACTTGCCTTGGCAGGCCTGCAGGAGTGTGAGGTAACCAATCTGCCAGGCCTTCCCTTATTTCTGATTTCACCATCATCTACCATACCGCAGAGGCTTTACCTGGCCTGCTTGGTCCCAGCACGTGTTTCACAGTTATGGATAACCTGGGATACAGAGTCCATGGCTAAGCCCATCCCTCGATCACGAGCCCATCTGGGTGTTGCATCTCTTCCGTGATGACTGGAGGTGTCATGGGCCCTCCAAGTCAGAAATCATTCACCCTTCTGTTGCCAGTCCAGGTCCTCCTGAGATATTTTAATCTTGCCAGCTCGATCCACCTGTCCCTTGTTGCAATGTCCTTCAGCAGCCCGACTCTTGGGCACGTGTGCATCTCATGATGTGCTTTTACAGCCAACTTCTCTATCCAGGCAGTGACATCTTGCCACCGTTCAGCAGCTCAGGTGGGTTTGTCTCTGCACTCCCAACTCGTCTTTTTCCATCATTCCAGCCACCTCCACAAAGCATTTGACACCATCCATGGGTCACTGTAGAGATACAGCCCTGGCCACTTCTCTCAGCAATATCTAAAGCCAGCAGGGCAGCTTTCAGCTCTGCAACATGTCTTGATCCACCTTGTCCCTCCATTGCTTCTGCGGCTCTTTGCATAGGGCTCCATACAGCCGCTTTCTTTTTTTGATGTATCCCTACACTATGGCAGGAACTGGCAGTGAAGGAAGTGTACAGCTTTTCATTTTCAGGTAGCGGGCTATATGGTGGGAGCTCCACAGCCCATGTCGCCTTTTCCTCCTCTGATGATCATTGCCTGAAATTTTTGTCTTTGGGACAGTTAGTGATTAATTCCAAGATCCCTGGGTGACTTGGGGTTCAAAAGCTTGTTGTTCAGGACCCCACTTGACATAATTTTTCTTCTGTGTCACATGATAGAGAGGGTTTACAATCTGACTGCAGTCAGGAATACGCATCTTCCAAAACCCCTCAGTGCCTAGGAATGCCTGGGTTTCCTTTTTGCTGGTCAGTGATGACTGTCTTGGTTTAAGACAGTTTAAGGGGGAAACTCTAAAATGAGTTCGTTTTAATCAACCCCTTTTCACCAATAAGGAGAAATGAATACGAGTAGTTGTTACAAGTGAAAAAATAATAGTTTACTAAAAAAGCAAAATAGCAACAGGTAAAAAAATAACAGTAATAGTCACTAGTTGGATAGTTATAAAGTTGTGAAATCTCATGGAGACCTCGGCAACAAAGAAACTCAAAACGGCAGCATATCCCCTTCCCCAAAACAGCAGCAGGCATGGGTGACCACTGTAGGGAAACAGAGGGCAGATGGTGGCCGCCCTCCCCACCTTGGCGGGCGGGCAGCAGCTCCGTTGTCAAATGCAGCTGGCAGATTGGCAGCTGGGACTCGGCTAGGCTGTAGAACTGGAAGGGGGCCTTGGCCTTCCTGTTGGCAGCAGATGGCAGTGCAGATGGCAGTGCAGCTGGCTGGGGTGGCTCACACTCGCGCCTTCCCGCCTCAGCCAGGCACTGCTGGTGGGCTGGGGTGGCTGCCGGCAGCGGGGCTGCTCCGCTCCTCTGAGCCTGCACCCAGCTGTTGCAAAATTCACTCTGAAACGGTTTTTGACTGTGAAATGCGGACTCATGTGTTGCTACTGTTGCAAGTAGAGGCAAGCAAAAGCCGAGAGGCAAGCCAAGCACGCAGAGAGACGCAAGACAGAGACTCTGCCTGAGTACCTTGACTTTTAAAGGTCCTGGGACAACTCCAGCCCCAGCCCTGCCATTCTGTTTGCCAGCTACTGGATCTTATAGAGACAGTAATGATTTTTGGGCACAGAGAGGTATGGAATACAGTAACATTTTGGGTTACCCAGGACAGAGACATAGCTGCTACTTTGCTAACCATGTCTGTTGGATTCTAATGATGTCCATTTTGCCATTTTATTCCTAAATACTGAATTTTCTGGGCAGATCCCTTGACCTTACTTTGCTTTACGGCAAAACTAGCCTGCAGAAGGATTTTGGTTATCTTCTCCCCTTTCTCAAAAAATTCCTCTGCTATGTTGCCCTATACTGTGATGCCCTCAGTGTACTGCAGGAGTTGTGGAGCCCCACCCTTTTTCAGTGCAGTCTGGATCAGTCCATAGCAAATACTGGGGCTGTGTTTCTGTGCCTGAAGCAGTTGATTCCAAGTGCACACCTCTCCAGCTGAAACCAAGCTGTGGCCTGACTCAACCTCTGCTGCTAAAGGAAAGGAGGAAAGCACATGAGCAGTGTCAATGGTGGCACCACTTTGCTGCCTTTGACTCCAGTCCTTAGTGAAGCTCCAGCACACCCAGCACAGCAGTGCTCAGAGCTGGCGTGGCTTCATTCAGGCCATGACAGTCCACTGTCAGTTCCCATTCTCCATTGGACTTGCACACTGGCCATATAGGGCTGTCAAAGGGTGAGTGAGGCTTGCTGACCACTCACTCCCTGGGTCTCCAGCTCACAACTCACCCCACTCACATGGGTGGGGACCACAGAGTCCCAGCTGGTGCAGTTTTGATGACACTGCAGTGATGTAGCAATCAGTAGCTGTTGGTCTTTGACCCTCAGCAGCCCCACAGCAGAGGGGTCCTCTGAGAGACCAGGCAAGGTATTCAGCTGTCTAATTTCCTCTGTCTCCACAGCAGCCATCCCAAAAGCCAAACAATGCCTTTTGGGTCCTTGAAGTACCCTCGCCTGAGGTAATCTATGCCAAGGATCCATGCGGCTTCTGGACCAGTCACAGTGGGGTGTTTTTGACATTCATTCTCAGCCAGGCTCACTCCAGATTCCAGTACAGTCAACTGTTGTATTCCCTTGTCCAGAAACAGAGATGGACCCTGCTCCTACATATCTTGATGGCATCAGGGTACATTGTGCTCTGGTGTCATCCCCTTGCATGTCTGATGTGCCAGGGCATGGGATCCACACAGTCCAATAGATCTGATTGTCCCTTTCTTCTACCTGGCTGGAGTCAGGGCCTCTCTAGTTCTGGTCATGGCACTTATTGCTCACTTTTTGAAAATATAAACTGAGGTCCCTTCAAGAGGACCACAGGTTACATCAGCCCTTCTGTTCTGTCTGAAGGAGGACTTGCTCACTGGAAAAGGGCATGGCATTTATCCTTGAAGGACTTCCTGTAGTAAATCTTCTACCTTTCTGCTCATGTACCCATGCTGTTAGGGCAGAGGTGGGTTTTCCATCCCATTTTCTCATGTTCTCTCTGAAGTGATTCAGGTAAAACCACAGGATACCTCATGGTGTGTACTGTCTGTCTTGAGCTGGGAGGTGCTTGCTGCCAGCAGCAGAGACTCTGTTCCCATACTAGTGAGGCATGGGACATTTCCCCTCTAACTTGCTTGAGACACCGGCATAGTTGTGAGAGTACTTAATGAAATCAGGAGGGCAATTTAAAAAAAAGAGAGCATTTTAGCACACCCTGAAAATGTGATCATATTCTAGATAATATAATCTGATACATAAATTACTTATCTTACATGTTATGTAAGATTATTTAGTAATAAGCAATAAACTTATTATTTAGAGATCCTGTGGTCATGTGGTCAGAGATATTTTCTTTATCAGATTACGAATCTCATCATGCACCTAAATAGGTGGTTATAGTGACTCATCTGTACCTAGGAACTTTCTTCACAAAGCAGAGTTGCTAAGGTGGGTATGAAGGAAATATTTGCACAACCACTTTGAAAAAAATACTCCTGCCACAATATATCAGTCTTGTTGCAGTGTACTGAAAGTACATCCTCAGAGTTATTGTTTCAACAGGTTTTTGTCTCTTGGAGGTAGAGATAGTTTCAGCAGGAGCAAGTTTGACTTGAACAGAATTTTTCTGGAGGGATATTACATTGAAAAATACCAGACACAGCATGCTGATCTGAAAAGAGCGTGTTTATACCAGCACAGCAACTCTCAGAGGAATGACAACATTTAGATTTATGATATCAATATAAATTAGCATCTTTCCTAAAAAATGGATAATGTCAGAAAAACTTGATTTTTCATTTCAGTGGATAAAGCTGTATGCATGAAGACTGCAAAAAAATCAGTTGGAGAACTTGTTGTTCTAAGAGGAGAACATTCTGGCCTGAATTTCTTTTTCAGTAATGTTTATGTGGTGCTGATATACTGATTCTTGCAATGTGGATGCACCAGCCATCTTGTCATTTTCAGATTTAGCCTACTGCCTCCTTAGTCTCTCTGCAAAGTCCTGGTAGCAGTAGTGTTTTAAAATCCTTGCAATTGTTTCCCAGCCAAATGTTTCAAGCCATACTTAATCATCTAGTGAGCTACTAGATAAAATACTTTCCTGTATTTTCATTTTCTGAACCTTTTTACAAGATATTAGAAGCCATGCTTTTCTTGCTGAAACAATTTTCAGGTCACACAGATTATTCTGAGGGCACATTGTGTTCTTAGTTTACAAGTAAGCTAATTTTCTAATTTCAACTACTGTACTTTTTTTTCCCCTATAAATTATCCTTTTAATTCCTCTTTAAATTATCCTTTTCTGATGTCACTGTGATGATGGCATTAGCCTGAGAAAGTAATCTGTGTCATTCTAGTACGGTAGAATGAAACTGATGGGGGGAATTGTATATTGTTTTCTGTTCAATGGGAATGTGTAGAAAGGTACAAAACTGCAATTTGTACAGTGGGTGAAGTTAGCTATATCTTGTAGGAGAAAATTACTTCTCTATGTAGTTGCTGGTGTCCGTGTAGATCTGAATATATAAATGTCAAGGTGTATGTGTGATGTAAAATTCAGTAATTGAGATTCTAGAAATGAGAAGTTGGAAAATTACTTGACTGCATTAGTTGTCAATTTCCTGTACTTCACAGGAGCTCTTCTGAAGTTCATTTACAGTAAAGATTTTTATTCCTGCATTTTCCATTTTTTCTTTTTGCCTTCCAGTATCTGAGGACTTTTGGAAAGCCAACAAAATGATATTGATTCAGTGTTCACCTTAGGTAAAACTACCTTCTTAGTTTATCAATAGTGGTTGTTTTTGCATAAGAGCAGCACAGATGAGCTGAAGTTAGAGGCAACCTATACAAAGGAAAAGTTCATGATTATAGTTTTTCACTGAGTTATGAAATACCATTAGTAGCCATCACAGCCAGAACAATTTAAAAACAGTTCCTGTTTCAATGTAAAATGAAAGAGTTGTTTGCTTGCAAAAATATTCTCTTGTTTTCTAGGCTATGTATGATTCTGCAAGTTCATTGTATGCTTGGAATCTGTTCTGACTTAAATAAGAGCTGGTGTAAATCATTGCCTAAGTTCAGGATATTTGGTCTGTATTCACCCAACTTGTAGGAAGTGCTACCTCCTCCCCCAGTTTTTCAAAATTCAGTTCTATTTAGTCCTGCTGCTTAAAGAATGAGGGATCCTAATATATTTTGACATGTATAACTGCTTGTTCCCCATCGTAACTGTTGTATACGACAGATCCATTAGCAGTCTCTGAAACATAGTCTTCCTGAGTAAAAATGGACATGCAGGATGGACTAACCTTTACATTTCTATTGTAAAGGGATTCAAGTATGACAGCCAGTGTCATGTGGACAGCAAATAGAACTGCTGATGAAGGGTAATACAGTCATTCCCATTTTAAATTGGGTGTGACATCACCCTTTTATCTGGTGTAAGTAAGCTTTTCAAGTATGGAGGAATACAGTAGGAGACAAAATGTTCTTAAAACATCTTTCCCACTCTCCCTTTTTTTGTCTTGTTCCCTCCTCTTTCACAGCTCCCCTTTTCTTTTCATCTTCCTGCTCTCTTTCTTCCCTGCTCTCTCCCACTCCCAGCAAAATTTTCTGCTCTGGTTATGAGCTAAATCTTATTGACACATCAATAAGCAGAGATAGGAATTGACTGATATGGGACACTGCCAATGTGCTGTGACCACTGCTTGTTAGGCCCACCCTATTTCTGCCACTGCTTTTTGTCTTCTGCAGGCTATCTGTACCGGCAAGTTGGCTCTAACCTTACACTGCAGTGCTATCATCTTAAGAGTAGGTGAATGTTCAAGTTAGGATGTGCACAGCAGTCAGCACCAGGGAACTCTAGATGTTAGCACCACAAGGTACATTACCATAAAAAGTCAGTAACAATTCCTCTTGAATTTCCTTCACTGCCGTGCAGCTACTAACAAGAAAACAGGAGCCTACTCTGAGTTTGAACACCACAGTATGTTTGTATGTTTGTGGATTTTCATCCCAAATCAGCATCAGGATCTGTAGGTCTAAAAATCAATGTCTCTCGTAACCTTTTTCCCCCAAGTTTTCTCTAAACATTTGACAGGAAAGGAAGTGCAATTCTTTAAAGGACTTAAAGTATAAATATGTTTCATTGTTTCTATGGTCCAGTGTTTCCCATAACTACTTCTGTGGGAATGCACAGTCTAATCTGTTAACTGATCCAAGGAAATACTGTTTAAGTAGTTGCATTAATTTGTGTTTGCCATTAACATAATTTTTTGTTCATTCCCTTTGAACTATGTTCTGCTCTTCTTTCTTCATTTAAATACACTCAGTTCAAGAGTCAATTTCTAGGCACTTTCAGAAAAACCATTTAGAAGAAAAAATCTGTTGTGGCCTTACAAAATAAAAATATGTTGTTTATACTAGTTTCAAGTAGACCTGTTTTAAGAGTGAAATAAAAAACTACAGTAAAATTTTCTATTGTGATATGTCTGTTTAAAAGTTCTTCTTTGTTTAATGCTTCAGAGTGAAGTTGTTTCTATTTAAAGCATTGAGTTTGATCTTGGCTTTGATCTAAAGCTTTTGATCTTGAAAGAAGGATGTCATGGCTGTAAAACAAAAAGGCTAGGAGAGATTTTTTTTTCAAGTGATAAAGGGATACTCTCAAGATTTAATACACACTTATTGGATCTACCTTTATTTACTTAAATCTGTTTACAAAGTACATCTAATTCTATATATTGAGGGTTTGCTTACATACATGCTTTAATGTGCCCTATTCTTTTGCTAGAGCACAGATTTCCTTTCGAAGCTTTCAGGGAATATAGCAATATATAGTATAAGAGTATAAATAATTTTCTAAAGAGTATGAATAATTTTTAAAATACTGACAATACTTTAGTAACATAATTTTAACAAGTATGATGCTCTCTATCCATTACTGCCTCTTGTTTTTTAAACACAAACACAAAAGCACTTGATAAAATACTAACTTAAGAATAGTATTTGGATTTTGCATGATTGACATAACCTTAGTACCTCCCAACGTGCTGGAGTTTGAATATCCTCTTCTGACGGTGCAAGAATACCTGATGAAGTCCCATGCCTAAATTTCATCACCTGCTCGCAGCATCTTATTGACTATATAAAGCCTTTAGCCGAGGCCTCGATAAAGGGCTTGCTGTGGTGCAGTATACTTACAAAGCTGCTTTGGATCTTGCTTTTAAGATGCATTTTAGACCCTCCAAGGTGGTTTAGTAGTTGGAGTCTGGAGGTGAGAGCAAGTACCAAAGGCAATGTTGAAGCAGTTAGTGGTGATCATGCTTTCTTGAACAATCCCCACTAGGCCACTCCTCTGTCCATAAAGACCTGTGACAGAGCATGTTTATCGGAAGGTTCACAGGAAACCTTCCATAGTGAGGGTCTCGAAGAGAGACCGTATCTCTAATAATCAAGCTGCAAACCGTGACGAGCATGGATGTGGAGGGTATGAATGGCCGTCCCGTCGGGAGCGCGGGTTGGCGGCAGCACTGCCAGTGGCCGGGCCGGGCCGGGGCTCCGTACCTGCNGGGGCCGGGGCGCGGGGCGGGGGACCCTGCGGAGGTGTTTCATTTCCTACCAGGGCTGCGGTGTGCTGCTGCCGAGCCCGGGAACGGCAGCGTGGCGTGGGACGGAGCGGGACGAGGCGGGAAGGCGCGGGCGCGGCTCCGGGGGCTGGCGACGGTCGGACCTCTCTTCCCCCGCGCCTGCCGCCTCGGGGCTCCGCGCAGCGGAGCGCGTCGACGATCCTCTGCGGGCGATCCCCCCTTACCGTGCGCTTTGTCCCCCGTGTAGCCCCTGGTGGAGGAGGGAGAGACGTGGAAGGAGTGTCAGCTCGTCCAGCAAGTGAGCAGCGAGGTGAGGAGCAAACCTTTCACAGCTGTTACGTTGCACCCGCTTCCTCCCCTTGCAGATCTGCTCTTGGAGTTTTCTACCTGGCACACCATCCCCACCCTGCCACACTTCTGCTTTAAAAAAGATTTTTTTTCGTATTAAGAATAAAAATATTAGTATGGGAAAAAAAACCACCAAGTGTTACTACTTTATTAAATAATGACAACCATGCCATCCAGATTTGGCGTTGGTAGTCTGGAACAATGCTCGAGTGGGTGGCTGGAAATAAATCTCTTACTTGAAATAGAAGGTGTAAAGGAGAAATCGCAGAGGTCTCCTCCACGAGTTTTTCATACTGTTATGATAACTTCCCATTTGGCAACCTGGTCTGACATCAAAATGTTCTTTGTGCAAAACCCCTTAAGCCAAAAGCTCTAAGATGAAGAACATCACCTCACAATTTGATCTTGTACGAGTAATAACCAGATTACCTCAGACCACCTCACTTTAGAGAGGAAAAGTGCTTTTTCCTTTTTGATGAAGCAATTAAAAAGTTGCCTTGAGTATTCTTACAGCTTTTTACAAATGCTGAGTAACTACAATCAGGTTGCATCTTCTACCTGAAAAAGTACCATGATTTTGAACTCTAGGTCACAAAATGGATTCAGACAAACCGGAGGATCAGAAAAAGCAGCAAAAAGAAAATGAAGCAGGATGAAGTTGCTTTCCAGCAGGTAAGCAATCATGATATCAGTTTGTGTAATGGGACAAAGGGCAGAAGATCCAAAATGCTTTCTGGTTATGCATTCTTAAGCTTGGTAGAGATGTTATTTAGTGACAAATAAGAGATGTTACGTAGTGATTTACTTACAAGATAACAGTAAGTAGATATAACAAATAAACTTTCAGAGTCACTATGTAGTTACAATGGCGAGAAATTAATAACCTTTTCAGATGTCTGTATTCAGGAGACAAAATTTTCATGTATTTGTATTTAACTGGGACATTCCCAGGAAGAAGGAGAAGGGTTTTTTCATCAGAGAAAGACAGCCCTTGATAGCTTTTGAGAGGACCTGAAGCACTATTTTCAGATACTGGTAGGTGACAGGCTACTGGTAGATAGCTTTCATGGTAGATATTGGGACAATAAAAGATGTGATGTACATGTTGAAACAAAATATTTGGACTATGTTGTTGACTCCTCATTCCGAGGGTGAGTTTGAAAATCGTCTATTTGTAGCATAGATTTCAGTTAATGAAAATGTGATTATTATTTTAAAAATTATTTGAGAGGATTTAAAAACCTGAATACAACCAAATTTAAACTGTTTTTAAACAAGTGAATTTTGGTTAGTCTGTTGTGAAAGACCTGTTCTATAAGGTTGAATTGACCATTTAAATGGCAATGTAGAGAGGTAAGTAGTTAGCTGATACTAAATAGCTGTTTTCTGTCTCTTGAGGGAAGTAAAGGTGAATAAAGATGCACTTCCAAATGCGTTATTAGAATTGTGATTTTTTTTTTTTTGCTTGTTTTGGTTTTGCAAACAAGCTTATGATTCTATTTTATAGCTCTTGCTACTTTTAAAGGATTAAAACAGTAGTGTGTTGGTTTGCTGTTTCAACAGTGCTTCTAAAATGCATAATGAATCATTGCTCTTTCTGTAGCCAAGTTCTTCCTGATAGCATGACCGCCAGCTCCTGGGATATGTTGCCTTAGTATGGGCATTGCAAGCATATGACAAATGTCCACAAAGTGCATTGTTCTGGGTGGCTGATTTACCAGCTCCATGGTTAGCCAAAAGCTGCCAAATAACATCATTTAATTCACAACTTTTATTTTGTAACTGGAATACATCATTTACGAAAGATGTTCCATGTTGTTGTGTTTTAGAATGGTGTGATCTAAACTGAGATAGCATAAACTGTTTCACCAAGTAACTCCATTTCTGTTGATATTTCTGTATGTGAATGTGTGTTTGCGTGTATATTGTAGCATTTGCACTTACAATCATTTTATGCTAAGACGAAGAAGATTTTTGTAAGATAAAAAATGTATTGCCTTGGAATTTGTGAGGAAAATGCATTGATGGTACAAATCACCCTAGTACAAACCAGACTGCATGCATTTTGAAGCAGTTTTTAGACGATGTAAAGTAGATCCTCTCTTACACCTGAACAGTAGGTTTAGAAGTGCCTTATGCTGTTATACCTATTGTAATATCTTTTTATAGGAGAAGGTTTCCTTAGTGCAAAATCCCTTTGTACTGATAAAACTCCTTTTCTGTTGAGGATGTTGTTCTCCAAGTGTTCCACAGTTTCTGGGAGAGAACTTCAGCATGTACCTTGCAGTGATAGAAATGCAAAACCTGATGTGTAATCATAAGATATATTCATTGTTTTTTCAAACAGTAATTCTAGAGCAAAGTCTGTGGACAGACATATGAATTAAAATTGAAAGCAAGCATAACCATAACCATAGTCTAATATCTGTAAGTATTAATAATTCATGGAGATCCAATGCCGATTCACAGCACTGCATTTGCAAGGTACTTAACCACATAGGAAGGAAGAGGCATAACAATAATCTTGTATTTGACAGTAAACCACTGACTATTCACTGAGATTTGAATTCATTATGTTGTCTAGAAGTTTGGCCATTGCAATGGTGAACTTTTCAATGCAGTTACGGGTAAGAGAATAGAGGAGAAAAAGAGTGAGTGACCTCACTGGTGCTAACAGAGCTTTGTTATTTGGTTTCAGAGTTGGTTGCACTAGGCTTCCAACCTTGACTTACCAGGGCAGTTCCTACTCAGTGTAGATGGTGCTAACCTCTGTTCCATGAGAATTCTTGATTTTTAGTTGTGTCTGCTTGTAGAAGAAATGGCAATATACAGAAGTTTAAATGGCATTATACAGAAGTTAAAGTATCTTCAGAAATAAGCAAGAACAAGAAAGAGAAATGCATGTAGTGGAAAAGGGAGGCTATCTTGAAGATAGCAGAGAAATAGAAATAAAGATGTGGAGTGAGAAGAGGGAGATGAGAAGGCAAGCTATAATAAAAGTCAGAGATTTGGTTGTAGCTCATATTACACCTGTTATTGAAATAAGGATACTAATGTATTTTGCTACACCTAGAAAACCGAGCTTTGCTTTGATCTTGCTTATCCTTTCAAAACAAGGACCAGCTTCTTAAATGTAGCTTCTAAACTTCCAAAACAAGCAGTAACTTTTTATTTGTAGGTTCTAAACTTCCATCTGCCTGCGCTGTCGGATTTTCCTCTAAGCTTTCATGTGTCTGTGCTGTCCGATTTTGCTGTATTATTTTTCTTTTTTGTGTTAGGAAGTCCAATTTCTAATACAAGATGGATGACTTTGCTATACTGAGTCACTGCCAAATCAAAGCAACTGTGTTCAAGTACAAAATCTAGGACAGAAAAATAACGTATTGAATAAGTAAAACAGAATGGTGAAGGAAAGGTTGCTGGCAACTGCTGAGGAATTGCTTCTTGAAAAAAGTTGCTTTCTGAACAGTTAAGTTTGTAGGAGCTGACTTTATATAGGCTTATACATATTTAAAAAACATTTGATGATACCATGTGCTGGATAAAACTATGTGACTGTAATGTTAACTGTGCTCAAGAGGAACCAGTGGGGAAGCTTGTGTAGAAAGGTGTGGTGTTGCTTTCCAGTGTGGATCCACACAGTGGATTACAGCAGTGGAGCAGAAGTGACAGGTGAGAAAGACTTCTAGCTGAATAGCTGAAAGTTGTCATACCTTTGCTCTTCTTCTTTATTTAGATGGTTTTTTGTTTGTTTTTAAGCTTTGTAAAATTTCTAACCTTTTTGCTGTTCTATCTCTGAAACCCCTTATATTTTCTTAACATCTTTTATGCCAATTTTTTCTTTCCTACTTCTTTTTCATACCTCTTGTCTCTCTCTGTCTTCTTTTGACTCATTTGGTCACCTTCAGTTCACTACTTTCTATTTGCTTTCAGTCTCTCTAGCTGTTTGAAAGAAATGGAAAAACAAGTTGAAAAATTAAAAAAACAAGTTACCTTTTTCTCGTCATGTTTTCTGCTTATAGCTGTTGGTAGCTAGTCTTACAGTATGTGTACACATACACAAATTTAAACACATTCACCCTTTGCATTTCTACTTTTGTCCTCCTTTCTATTCTTGTACTTTTTTTACTCCTCATTTAATATTATGCTGTCCCTTCATGTTGTCATTTATCTGGTCGGCACATTTAGCAGTCAATATGTATATCAATACAGAATGCTGTTCATGTGTGAAATTTAGAGAAGGTATAACAGAGTTGATAAGAATTACTCGGTTAAATTAAGCATTGTTTTATAATGAAGAGTATGATAGAACTGTTAGGTGGTGTTATTATGATGGTGATGATGTTTGTTTTAATAGTTGACTGTGTCTGTGTGAAAGAAAAATTCCACTATCCTATCTGTGTTAGGCAGAAGGAAATGCTCTTCTAGTCAGACTAGTGAAATTGTGGCATGTGATCTGTATCTACTGTGGAGAAACATCTTTTCATGAGAAGACTAATTCACTTTTACATGATGTTCAGTGTCAAAACATAACAGCTAATTTGAAAATATTCCAGTGGTGTAAAAAGTGTCATCAGATGAGATAACAAGGATACACAGGATTTAGGAAAAACACTGAAATAAGCATGCATATATATTCACACTAGATAAGGAACACGTTTCCTACACATGGTCAAAATTGCATTTGACTGTTTCAGTTTTAGTTTGATAGTATACTGAAACTTTAGGGAGTGAGTCAACTTTTCCAGAATAATTTCTGCTGCTTTCTCAGAAATACTGTTTTCTTGTATTTAAAGTTTGTCTGCTAGTTTTACTAGCAATGTGACTTTGATTTTTTTCCTATTGGTTGTTGCTATTTATCCTTTGTGTCACTCCAGAGATTTACAATTGTCAGTATTTAAAGTCGGTTAATAACCTGAGCAAAAATTACTTTGTTGATACAGCTTTTAAGTTTCTAATAAAAAATAAAAAAGCCAAACTAGTTGTGATGTATATAACTGATGCTAAGTACTGTCTTTGGTCTTTAATAATAAATTCACCAGCGTAAGTGAAACACAAGAAACAAATCTTTTAATTCTCTAAAATGACTTGTCTTGTTGTACTGCAAGTAGAAAATATTTTGAAATCTCATTAAAAATACTGATAAAAAATACCATGTGATATAAAAGAGCTCTTAGTTAACTAGAATATTTATTCAGGATGGTGTGCTACTGCTAATTCAGGTAACAACTATTAACATATAATGCATTATATTTGCATTAAATCTTTAATTGGCATGTATTATTGTTTGTCGAAATGAGTATTTTTATTTGAATCTACCAAACTAAGGATCAAAGCAAGGATCAAATCTGAAAAAAATCTGTTGAGCTTGTGCACTGCTTAACAGCAAAAGAAACATGGTGAAAAGTCCTAAATTGTTATTCAGAGATTCTTCAGTGGTGTTATTTCCTGTACCAAATTCTATTAATTTCACAGAACTTTCTAGGAACCCTGTAAACTGGCCTTTACTCATTACAGAAAACATTTAATTGCTTTCTCATTCAGAAATTGGAATGGAAAATTTTTCCCTGCTCATGTACAAGATCTGATATGCATTATATGTTGTTAAGCTGTCTGGGAAATAGACACTGTCATTTAAAAGCTTTTTTATGAGTACATAAGAATATAATTTCAGGCCTAATTCAGGAACTAATCAATTTTAGTATTTAGTTCTCCATACCCAAAAGAATATTTGTATTTGTGAAATGTTTGGAAACGTTTTAATTGTGCTATTCCAAAGAATGGTTGTTTTTTAGGATAGTGCTGCTTCAGAATTTACCTAAGAAACATTTAATAGAATAAGAAAATACTGTGTCTGTGTGTAAAAAAAAAAACAAAAAAACAAAAACAAAAACAAAAAAAACCCAAACAAACAAACAAGAGTGAAATTTTTGGTTCAGCAATTTTTTTTTATAGCCCACTTCTGACCACAGTATCAGCTCTATTTTATTTCCAGTAGTGGTATGTCAGGATCATAGTTTTCTTTTAAATAGGACCCATCTCTCTCTTAGCAAGGAATTGCATTTCACTGGAGCCTCCCAGATAGATATTAAGTTGTCAAAGAGTGAATGTTCTCATTAGGCCACATTAAGGCCACATTTTTAGATCAATGAAGCAACTTATCACCACGCATATGCTAATGCTTCTGTTCTCTTTCTGACTCTGAGATGACCATCTCTAAATAGGAGATCTCAGGCCACCATGGCTATGTGTTGAAATATTTTAAAGTTAGCAGATATTTACATCATTGTTAATTAGAGTTGCCCAAGCAAGCAACCATCCTGTGCAATGGTAGATTAAGGCCACTTGTTGTAAAACACAAGGTTTGTCCAGAAAGGCAGAAAAAGGCAGTTTTAGTAGAGGGGTTTATTGCTTTTGATTTGTAGGAAGAATTAGTTACACATTTCTGATGGAGCACTGTTTGGCTATCAGTCTCACTGGACGCATTTTAAGAAGGTGATGTTTGTGTGTGTTAACATGTGATGCTATCTAGAACTACATAACTGGGATTGACTACTGCCACTAACTTGTTCAGTCTGCTGTTGTTTCTAGTTATAAAGCCCTGTTTTCGGTGGTTGAAACATGATGATTCATACCTTAGCTTAATAAAAAGAAGTTTTGTCTTTAATAAAACAGGAAATGGAAAATGTGAGAACAGTTTTATTCTTTCCAAAATAGAAAAAAACCAAAAGCATTTGACTGTTTTTAGTACTTCTCAAGTGTGTGCCCCCACCAGTGTTTACAGAGTGAATTCTGAGTGGTGATATAGCGAGTTTTGGGAGCAGAAAAAAGGCTGTTCCTTTCAGAGCATTTCCAACTGGAGCAGCAAACCACATTTGGGAAAAAAGTGGTGCACTGCATTCAAACACTCCATAAGTTTTTTCCTGCAGATTTTTCCTACAGATTTTTTATTACCTGAGAGTATACACTTGTGCATGCCAGCTGAATAATCTACTTGATTTAAATGTCCCCAGGTTCTTCTTGATGTGATTGACTATAATGAGGCTAAGGAGGCTTATTGCTCTGCTGGCTCAAATGTGTGCTTTATTTCAGTTTTACATGTGTTTTATTTCAGTCTTATATTTATTACACGTTGTCAGAAATGGGCTTTACTGTTCTTTGATGGCTGGTCTTAGCGATTGTCCTCATTGTATGTCTATTTTCAGTTTGGATTATGTTCACATGCTATATAGTAAAAGCACATGTGTAGTAGTCTGTAAGTGCAGACATCGTTTTTTAAAGAAATGTATGAGCACAGAAAGTAAAGGCTAGGCCTTTTGCAAAGCCTGTTAAAATGGTTTTGGTATTTCCCAGTCTGTTTTTTCACGGCTACAGTACTAAAAGTAGTTATGGATGCAACTTAAAATACTGTAATTCTCTCCTTCCCCTAGAGTCCCCTACGAAGCTCTTTTAGAGCAGGCAAGTAGCTTGCAGTTGAAAGCAAATGCATTCTTTGTTGCTTTAACTAAATGGACAGGATTAAATTCTTAAAAGTATGTAAATTGTCCTGTACTCATTTGGTCTGTGCTGCATGTATTTTCTTGTGTTACTTTTCATGTGGGCACAAACCAAATGACTGATCACAATTGTCTTAATTCACCATATCAGATGCTTCAAATACAGGTTTTTGAAACCTATACCAACATTTGAAACGAGTTTACTTCTTGACATTACTGTGTGTATGTGTGTGTGTGTATATACACTTAAATTTCCATAGTTTTGATTTAAAAATTATTGCCAGTGACAATTTGCTTAATTAACTACAAGAATTTTTTTTTGTCCTCTTGTGCTGGAGCTCATAATGATTTTTGGGAAAAGCTTTTATTTTTATCTAGAAAAATTGCTGATTAAAAGGAAGCTTAGGCAATTATGTTGCTCTGGATATCTTTTTCCCTTTTCTGCCTTAAATTTAGGCATCCATTGGGTATTTTCAATTAAAGTTGTTAGAGCTCTACATCCACGTTCCTTTACGTGATGCTTTGGAGAAAGCCCACAAAAAAGCAATGCAGATGTGGGAGCTCCATCATTTTTGGTTATCCTAACAGATGTGTAAGAACAAAGGTGATACAACGGTCCCAACCACAGGAACCATTTTTGCTGCCACTTTGAGTCTATGAGATGGTTTGGTCATGAGACACAAGTTCCATGTTGAAATTGGATTTCATTACTTTTGATTCTTAAAAAATTTAATGTTTTGAGTTTATGAACTATATATACTATTCAGTCTGCATGCTCTAAATCTGCTGGACACCATGTAATGAATTTGTCTTACAGTTGGTTTCCTTCTTCACTCAGAAATGCGTGAGAAAAAAAGGGTCTTAGGACTTAGCATGGAACACTGATGAGGGTCTCATGTTCTCTCATCCATATTTCAAAAGAAAATTAAATACAACAATAGAGTATTAAATGTTTCCATGCTTAAGCTCCTGTTTATTTCAAAGAAAAAATGATGTGTAGTGCCAGTTATGCAGTAACTATAGTTGTCTTGTTTTTGTTTAACTTAATTTCTCTGTGTTTTGGCTGTACTTCTGACAAACATGGTGAAGCTATTAATATATTAAAATGCTTTGCTAAACCAGGCCTTAGTCATTCACCCTCAAGATTTACTTTCCAAGTGATCACTACCTCATCGAAGAGATTTGATTTCTCCTAATTGCCCAGAGATTTTTTTACTGGAGGATATTTGTCAGTATTCTTAAATATATCTATTTATCTGTATATCTAAATCTTACAGCATAGATGACACCTTTGGGACAGGGCAGATTATGTTTGAGGGACAATAGCTGTAGAATCAATTTGTTGAAAGCTCAGTTTCCTTTTACGTCCCACAATTTCCTCTCTTTAGAGAGACTGCTTGTTAAAGCAAAAGTAGGTTTCCTTGTGAGTGTATGCCAGTTCATGCAAGATGGAATTCTTAGTTTATCCCCCAAATTTACCTTCACTGGGGCTTGATAAATGTGGCCTATTTTTTGACAGCAAATGTGACCCCGAGTAAACCTGCTAGGTTCTCAAATGCTTCCAGAAGGAAGTAAAAAATTTGAATTTTACCTGTCGTGGAACACAAGCAACATGTGTTCATATTTAGGACAAGTGATTGTGTGAAGGGTTTGGGAAGCCAGGGAAAGTGATTTCAGCTTACCCGGTTTTATAGATGGGAATATGTCAAAGGAAGGTGCATTTTGAATCTCTTCAAGGTGAATATAATTAATATACCATACTTTTGTTTAAATACCCACCCTTATTTTGTAACATGCATAAAATTTTTCAAGGAATGACACATTTGCTCTTGTTTGAAAAACTACTATGCTTATTTATCAGTACAGGAGAGATGTACCTGACAACAAAATGCTTGTCTGTACTATATGCGTTGCTCTTTATTTTATATCAGCTCAGAGTTGCATAAAAGAAGCTGAGAAATTCAAGATACCTGAAAAGATGCTACCTAGTAGTATGAAGATACAGTTTTTATGCAACTCAGTGTTCACAAAATGTCTTCTACTAAACAAGTGTCAGGTACTTTTTATATAAGGACCTCATTACCATTGTGTGAGACATCTCAAAAACACATAACATTTCTTAAAATTCTCTGTCCTTCAAAAATGAAATTAAAATGTTTATCTTGATTTTACAGATCATAATCCAAAACATGGAGATAATATTTGGCTTGTCTGCAAATACCTAAGAAAGTTGCGCACGGCAAGGAATTGAAGTCAAGTTTTGTGACCCAACACAAACCTTAACTTGAGGGCTTCCTGTATTATAGATAAGAATTGAGCAACGCATTCTTCCATGAAGCAGTTAGTCCTCTCTGCACCAAAATGCAAAATACTGGTGGCTTCACTTCACCAGTACTATGAAAGGCCCGGTGTATATAGTGGTGTAATCAAAAGGGTGATCTTGAGCATGGGAGGATTCATCTTATCAATATTTATATTGTAATAGAACATACTTTCTAGTAATGAAATACAGCTATAGTGATTTTAGATTTTAAGTATCAATATAGGTGTTGGCTTTGAGTCTATTTTAAATAATAATAATTTAATGGACAACTATTTACCTTTTAATCTTTGACTGTTTGAATGTACGTATGCAGCCTGTAACCTTTAACGCAAAGGGAGAATAATTATTAAAAGCTTTCTAAAACATTGGTTTTTTCAGCGCAAAAAATTTTGATTGTAAAACTTGCAGGCATAGTGTGATAAGGTGTTGGAGAGCATGATAACAGCCAGAGATGTGCCTGTGTACTGTGTCTTCACAGCACAGAGAGAAGTATGATGACAAGTCTGTTCCTGTTTTATTAACCTGGAGGT